>PVJD01009745.1:0-59736 GCA_004026545.1 Mormoops blainvillei
AGGAGAGGCTGACGGGAAGTCATGGCATCTGCCCTCAGGATACCATGTTGCCAGGGAGGTGAAAACAATCAGCCCTTTTGTGTTTAGGTTCAGTAAGGAAAGCTGCAGGAACTGAAGCAGGCCCTGAAGACACTGGCTTCAACAGGGGACAATAATGACCTTATTGAAGGCGCTCCTGAATCAACCTTTTCAGTGGCGTGCAGAAGAGCAGGAAGAGGGCGATGTGTTAATAACACCCAACACTTATACAGAACTAATTATGTGCCGGGTGCTGCCCTGAGGACCCTAAATGTACTCGCATGTTCATTCAGTTAATTCCAACAGCAACCCTGGGACAGAGGGACTTCATGAACTTCCTTCTCCAGATAAAGAAACTGAGGCAAAGAGAGGTTAAGTAACTTGCCCAGGTCGCCCAGCAGATGAGTAGCAGGGCTGGGATTGAAGCCCTGTACTTCCAGAGCTAACCATGCTTCTTAGACACTGCCCCCATCCCCAGCCCAGCTTGTAGCCTAGGCCGCAGCTTCAAGGGAACTGAAGGTGTTGCTACTCCTTCACCTCTCTCGCATAGAGTCCTCCCGGCCTAGCCACAGCCCTGACATCAGTCCCTCCACCCCACATGGCTGCAGTAGAAGGGCTCTGATTCCTTCCAGAAGTGAGGCTGTGGTCCCAGCTCTAGGGACAACCCACATCCTGGATTGGAGGGGAAAAAAGCATTTCCCAATTTTACTGATCAATAACTCACACCCCTCATTCCAGGTTCTCTTTCCAAATGTCACCTCCTAGAAGCCCTCCTTGACTGCTTATCTAAAATGCACACACACACACACATACACAAACCCCCCTCTTTGTTCCCTGACTTTGCTTTATTTCATTTCACGGCGCCTACAACTAGCCGAATTTGCATGGTCTAGTTCTTTATGAAATTGGTTATTTGTTCCTGCCTATCTCTCTTACTGAAATGGTATAATTATAAAATAATATATATTTATGTATACGAATTATTATATATAAATAATAATATGCATATATAAATATAAATGCCATAATGTCAGGGACTTGATCTTCACTACGGTAGTTCTAGCTCTAAGAACATTGTCTGGCAACAAAAAAGGGCCACTCGAGAAATATTTTTTAATTAATTAAGCAATTGAAAGGTGAGTAAAATTGTACTGACCAACTTCCCAGCCTCACCTCTGCTGGGACTGCTTTTCTACATGCTCTACTGAGCAAAAACCACACAAACCCCCAAAAAGCAAAACCACAAGATTTTTTGGAGTTCCTCCTACTTAATGTCCCTCCACACCCTCTCTTCTGGGAGTCTGTGCTGATTTCCTCAAACTGGCCCCTTCTCCGTAAGGAGAGCTGAGCCGCGTCTGTCTTGGCACGGATGGTTTCTGCGACGTCCTGCACTGTCCTGCATATCGCGGTGGAAGTGACCGCTAACACTTGGCAGACTTTCCTCCCTCATGGAAGCAAGCTCTGTGATTCCAGCACCACAACGTGGGGCAATGAACTCTATCATTTGTAGTTCTGTCCAGCTCATTGTTAGGAGCTTGTCTGACACTATCAAGAGATTTGGAGGAGACACAAATGAGTGCCGACCCCAAGGGAGCGACGTTCTTCTGACTTCCGTGAGAACTCAAACAAGCCCGTGTGGGATCTGCCTTGTCCTACGCTGGAAGGAAGGCAACTTCCCCGGGCGGGAGGGGACTCGACTGCCTCCCCCTGCTGCGCACTTCAAATCCAGCTCTCTGACCGCCCTTTCCTCAGTCCTTCGTCCCAAACAAAGTCCCAGGGGGCAAAATAAGGTAAGAAAGGTTGCCCAGCTGGACTTTGGCCATGAAAGGAAATCCAGTGCAAAGTGCTAAAATAAGGGAGGTATGCTCTCCACATTGTCTTATTTTCTCATTCTGGACTCTCCCACAACCAATTTTGCTCACTTAAAATGGAAAGACACGAGCTATTATCCTCATGTAAATACTGGAATAAAAAAGATGCTCCCTAGAAGAAAAGTATCTCAACAGAAGCATGTGACTTGGAGCTGTTTCTTCAAGAAGAGTCAACATATGGCCATTCAGAAATCGTAGTCAATATTTAGTACAACAAGGTGGGGAGAGGGTGCCTAAAAACCAGAATTATCTTCTGAAGGGCAGGCCCCTTGTAGTACAGGCTTTGCCTGCTATGTGAGTGTTCTAGGAACCCATCTGTATCAGCGCACCAGCTGGTGTCTTGTGAGAGGCTGTGTTAGGCTTCAGTGAATTGTTTTTGAAGAGTCTTTCAACCCCTTTGCCCATTTCCTGAGGGGTGATTTGCGCGTGCACCTGCCCACATCACACAGAGCATTCAGCAGTGTTTGACTAAAAATGGATCCCCTCCCTATTCACATGATCTCACCAGGGTGACTTTTCTTTTATTTCCCCAGATGAAAAAGTTCCTCAAAGGGAAACATTCTGTCCATGTGGAGGAGGTGAAACAAACAAACAAGCAAACAAACAAACAAATGAACAAAAACAGCAGAAGCACTAAAAGGGGTCAAAATCGACAAGTTCAAAGACTGTTTTGAGCAGTGGAAAAAAGTCTCAATAGGTACATCTATCAAAGGTGACTGAAGTTTAAACATGTAAGAATAAATACATAATTTTTTATAAAGAAATTCCATTTTGGGGGGATCCCCCCTCATATGTTGTTACCAGGTTTATGTGAATGACTGAACATTTTAGGTAAATAAAATGTCACTTAAGTTATATTTTTATTTCTATCTGAAATGTCTTAGGCCAGAATTAACTCCATTATTCCCTGAGATCATCACTTCAAATTCTTATTGCGTACTTAGGTGATATATTTTATTTGATTACCTATACGTCAAAAGATATTCTAAAGTCATTGAAAACATTTGACCATGTTGCCGCATGATTTTATTTTTCTTCATCCATAAAATTCCCTGTATTCTCCACAGTAAACTTCTCACCACCACCAGTATTTACAGGTCATCTCTCTGCGGGAAGCAGCCTACTAAGCACCTTCGTCTTGAATGACACGTGTTCAGGTCAGTGTGCCATGGAAGCCTCAAATTGTCATAAAAATTTCCTTCTGCATTGGGTTTTCTTGGTCTGTGTCTCAAATATTTTCTCTCTATTCATTTTCTCACATGCCTGGACTTCCCCCAAAGTTTTAGCATGTCTTTAGCCTAGAATCCTTTTTCCATTTCCACAGTTTTTTAAAATAAGGCAACAGGAACCACATTAAGAAACTTTTTTAATTGTCAACATCCTTTAAAAAATGTATGTCTTCAAAATGGAGTAAATGCTAACTAATCATATTCATTCAAATGTAAAATCTAGAAGTTTCTTCACGTTATATCTTTGAAATGTCAACATTCCATGAAAATATTTTTGTCTCAGAACTTACACAACTGGGACTTATTTAGATACAGCAATAAATTCCAGCTTTTCTCCTAAACTCACAAAAGTCTAGGCATAGTTTCCATGTCAAGACAAAACAGAATAATCATATTGTTCAAATCCAGGTTTTTTCCACCCCGAATATCATTTGCCAGCATGACGTGAAGAGGAAAATGTTGCAAATTCAGATAAACCACACTGGGGGTTTTAATCTATCTTTCATTTTACGAGCAAACGATGCAAATGTAAGACGTCTGATTCACCTGCCACCCTAATGCCTGGCCCACCCCAGCCGCTCGCTGCTGGTTTTGGTAAGTGTATTGATGAGCTTTGTGTTCCCGTAGTTGAGAAAGGCGCGAGGAATGACCGCCTAACCGCACTTGGATGCGACTTCTTCAAAACTCTGATCAGTAAAATGTTTAAAACTATAATTATTATAGACCAGTCTTTTTGACAATAAATTTTTTTTCAAGCATTTGTGGGGAGGGAGGGTTTTTAAACAAGGAAAAAGAACACTAAGGAAGGTGACATAGACAAAATAAGAAATTTCTGCTTGCCATGTTTAAAACAAGTCTTATTTTATCCTTTGGTACTGCTTGAATTTTTTTTAATCATATGCGTGTATTACCAGGTTAAAAGAAAATAACTAGAATGTTTTAAATCTATCATTTGTCATCACTGTTTTGTTCAAAAGTTAGTAAAATGGAGCCCGTGTGTCAAAATGGCCAATAAGAGGATACTGCAGGTGCAGCTGAAGCTAGCACTGTCTCGGCGGTGAGATATGAGCGCTTTATTGGAAACCTCCCTTGGGACTCCTTGTTCCTACCCTCCTACTCTACCCACCACCCTACCCCCTCGCACTCCTCAGTCTCCAGCCCAAATCCCCTTGCTCTCAGCTGTCAACTAATCCCTCTAAAGGTGTTTGATTTTTTAAAATATGTAAACATAGGTTGAAAGCAATGGCTAACTCCAGAGTCCCCTTTAAACGGGCATAATGAGGGCTGCCCTGATTGCGGGGGCAAGTCAGGCCCCTCCTTAGTCTCGTACTGTGTGAATTAGAAACATGGCAAGGAGAGTGGGCGAGCTCCTACGTATGTGTCAAAGTAGAACGGGGCCATAAATAAAGTTCATTTAATCAATCGACAACGCGTTATGCGTCGCGCTAGAAGTCAAGGCAGGCAGGCAGGCAGGCAGGAAGGAAGGAAGGAAGGAAGAAGGGAGGCACGTTCCCATCCTAGGGAAGTTCATCTGCTCGCGTGGAAGTAGACACATAAATAAATAAATGCAGTTCTGTGTGATAAATGGCTAAAATAGAGGCATGTACAAAATGCCATGGAATCCCAGGAAAGGCTGTGTCCTTGAAGAATTTTAAACAGGAGAGCTATGTAGTCATAAATATCTCTCTGGCGGCACCATGGAAAAGGAGACCAGGAGACCAGAGGGGATGGTTTGACACAGCCCAGACCAGAGCAGGTGAGGAGGGGAGGTAATTCAGGGACAGTGGAAACAGGCAGAAAGGGGCCGGATCCTCCGAGGGAGAACGTTATCTCAACAACAAATCAGATAATGTTCATCCTAGATGGAGAAAGAAACTTTGTCACCCTCTGGTGGCTAATTCCCCAAAAGGAAGTTTTTGTATTGTGTGTCCTTGTACATTGTTTACCACTGTTCTCAAAGATAATCCTGCTGAACATGCTACAGTTCTCCAAGTGAGTAACTGAAAAAGCATGAAAAAACGTTATTTTAATACACCTTCATATCTGAAGACTGTGTTCTAATCTGTGGCCACAATTGTCTGGTCACAATGTTTTTACCTGCTGTCCTCACTGCTTAATAAGTCGTCAGAACAGATTGAAAAGGGTCTCAGAAACAGGATTTCTAGGTTTTACTCCACCTCTAATGAGGTCTGAGATGTTATAAACTACTCAGTTATCCCTTCTAAACCCTAGTTTTCCTGTCAATGAAATAATTTTAAGGCCCCTCCCAACGCTATCCGGCTCTGTCATCTAGCACATCTGATTAGTCCTCCTTCTCCTTTGCCTGGTGGAAATGGGCCGATTCAGTGGGTGTGGCCTATGTCTGCTTACTTCCTGACAGCTATCAGTTGTGTGTAAGATAGATTGCTAGTGAACTCTGTGTGTTCAAGAATGGCTCATAATTGCTATTCACGAAACTCTTCAATAACTTAGCTGTTATAACTTTAGAAAGCCCAACACTTCATCATAAAAAATTAGTTAAAATCTCCATCCTGTGAAATACTTTCTTTATGTGTCCACACATACTCTTCTCAATCTCAAAGTAAAAGAGCTGATGTTAGTCAATCGACCATCTAATTATTAACTGACCAATATTTAGACTTTGTTTTTAAAGGATACTTCACTGAACTGAATTTGAACAAAAGCGATAAAGACAATCAAAAATGATCATTCTTCCAATGACTACGAGAAGCAATGACTCAAATAATGCCGCCTACCCCTCAAAAATGTATTTACATTATTATTCCCCAAACTCCATCTGAAATATAACAGAAAGATTGTCTCCTTTTCTGTTTATGTTTTCAGTCATAATTTGACAGCCCTTAGCTACTTAGACTAAGCATGAAAATTCCAGGTTCCACTCTAAGCTTATAACCTTTATTTCAGATTAAACCAGTTCTTCTTTTCCTTTATAGTTCATTTGGTTACTCAGGTTTCATTCGTGCATCCAGAATTTAAAGATAAAAGATATAAATAAGAAATTAAATTTCGATAATATTATAGCAATTTTTTCCCTGTAATATATTGTTCACCAAGACTGGATTTTGGAGAAAGTGTCCTACCACTTACTTTTCTCTGGGGTTTAGGGAGAGTAATTAGCTTTCACTCTACGTGTTTGCCTTCTCCTAATTCGTCCAAATAGCCTGGAAACATGGAAAGAGATCTGGTTTATTTTTGGGTAATTAAATAGAACAATAAAGAGAATTTTTAAGCTTTCTGACTCCCAACCTGAATGTACTGGATGGATGAAAAATAAAATTAGATTATCATTTGCAGAAGGAATAGAGACTTGCAGGATCCAAAGTATGTGAGGAGTTGTTTTTGGCTTAGAAATTATTATTTTTATGTGGTAAATATTTCAATCTAACAACTCCCTTCACTATTATTGTTGAATTTAGATAAAGAGAAAAGGGGAAAATCACGTAGACCATGTACATGAATAACTGGGAATGTTGCCTCTCATTGTCTGAAATGTGACCTTTGTCCTCATAGGGAAGCCCAATTTTTTAGCTGGAAAGAGGTCCTGAAAGGACATACAGGAGGAGCACTTTGTAAACTACAGGACCCCAAAATCTGATCAAGACCTGATATCAGTTTCCAGAAAATACAGAGGCAGAGGAGCCTCTGCTTGGGACACAACAGCAAAACACCCTGGGACACAATCAACTGCAAAATCCAAACTGTGGGAAGCTCTACAGGATCAACCATCAGTTTTTCAGTAAATAAATATCAAGGAGAGGGACGAGAAATGGGGGGAAGGAATCCATATTTTAAAAGGTATTTGAGAGACATACCAACAATTGCAATTTGCGTATCTTACTTTGGATCGTGATTCAAATAAACCATAAAACGATTATAAGAGGATTGTGAAAATTTGTATCCTTACTGGTTATTTTGTTATTAGGGACTATTAATTATTTTGTGTGATCGTTGTATTGGCATTATTTGAAAGAAACAACTCTATCTTTCAAACTAATATTCTAGAATGACAAGATATGCGTCAAGGAATCTGGGAGAGAAGGCGTGTGTAGGCAGAGCGGTATGTATGATTCACGACGGGTCATGAATTAATAATAATTGTAAAACCAAATGATAAGAACATAAAATTTCATTATTCTAGTCTATTTTTGTATATGTTTGAAATTTTTAATGACAAAAAGTTTTTTTAAAAAGGCGGATGAGCAGGTGGATTGCTAAGTTCCCAAACACAGAGATTTGAAGTCAAGTGAAATTATGTGCACACCTACAACTCTACCATTCCACTCCTTGGTATTTAGAAAACTGAAGTTCTAGGAGGCTGAATCATACTCTAAAAAAGGTTGTAAACTCCAAATCTATTCCCTTCTAATATTTTAAAATGTTTGACAGCTCTAAGAAATAATATAAACTACATTTAGTGAGAAAATACGAAGATAAACTGGCTGCAATGACTATAGCTGTCACTTTTATGTTTTGTTGTTCTTATGAAATATCTAAGGCACATAAAATATATAAGTTTATAGGAGTATCTCACACATAAACAACATGGAAAATGGAAATGACATAAATATACATCAGTGGAAGAAGACTGGTTTAAACGAAATGCATTCAATGTGAAGATGTAAAAATAAACAAACTAGATATTAGTGTGGATAGTTTTCCAAAATATAATGTTGAATGGGGCAGGGAGGAAGCACAAAAGGACAAAGTCAGTAGGCTAGATGATAAAGACACAAATGGAAAAATTGAACTCTAAATACTAGGGAAGAAGGGCAATGAATGCAAATGGGGATGATACATAGGGTGTTCAAATATACCTGTGATTTCTCTTTTCTTAATCTTAGTGGTAGGTGTGTGCATGTTTGTTAGATTAGCTATCTTTTCTTATATTCCTGAAAATTTAATAAGACAAAAGAAAAATTTGAATGAGATGCCTATTAGCCAGCTACAGTGATGGGCCGGGGGGTGGCAGGAGAGATGCTGCAACCAGCCAGCTTGTCATACGTTTATTCACTCATCAGGCAGAGTTTATCTTATTTTTTAGAATGTTCATGATATTTTAAAAATCGAGAGGCAGTATTCTAGGAGGCAAAATTCCATTTTCAGAGTAACACGACTTCTCTGGACTTTGCTGTTTTATGTGTAGAAAAAGATAGTGGAGAATTTGTGAGGGAGTCATCTACCCAACTAAATTGTAAGACCTGGAGAGAAAATATTAGCAGAATACCTTCAAAATCTCAGATGAGAGGTCTTAAATACCCAAGGAACAGGTGCTTAGACAATATCTCTCTTTACTCAAGGCAACGAGTTTTAGAGTATTTTTTAAAGGGGATTTAGAACCTTAGTTGGTACCTGCCTAGAACTTCATTTAACAGATCTGAGTTTCCCTTTCAACTCTGGTTCTAAGAATATTACAAGTTTCTGATGAGTATCCCAGAAAGCAACAAGTCTGAAAACTGACCAAAAACAGTGTAGCAGCGCCATCTACCGAGCCCTCGGTAACGTTACACAGAAACTTGGGAAATGTCCTAAGGTAGAAAAAAAGTAGGCTTAAGTGAAGCATAAAATACAAAAGCATGCCTCAGAAAAACCTTCTATAATTGACGCATTTTATCCTGTAACACTAATTAAAGTAGTAAAGTGGAACACGTAACACAGTAATGCTGTAAAAGTATTTCAAACGGGGAGGTTTGGTTTTGTTTGTACAAACTACGATACTACACTACTACAAACAGACAGTCTTAAAATGTCTTTTACTTCAGAATGATATGGCAGAAAGCGGGATTTAGGGTGCCAAGAGGGGTGTGTTGGAAAATGCGTAACTGTCAGCCTTCTAGGGGAAAGGGCGGAACCCTGGTGTGCCGCGGTTGCTGAGCTCTGGGGTGTGAAGTCTCCCAGCAGGGCCGCTTTCAATATGGCGCCCTGCGCCCAGGGAGCTAATGGGCTCCCGGGAGCTGCAATTACGCAGGCTCACTTCACCTCTTGGTCCTGACTTTACCATTAAGCGGATACTGAAAAGGCAAGTCATGTCACCTCTCCAAACATTAATTTTTCCATGTCCGAAAAGGCTGGTAAGTCACCCCCAGGCGTTTTTCAGCTTCAATTATAGAACTCTAAGAAAAGAGAAGGTTTGCTTAGTAAGTGAAGACCAGGAGGGCAGCCGCAGCACTTATTCAAGTTAAGCCCTTTGTGAGAAAGGGCAGCAGTAGTTTCCTTGCAGCCTCTCCTCTCTTGTGCTTGAGCTGCGTTTGGAAATTATCCTTTCCTTTTTCTTTAAGGAGCAATTTTTTTTTTTTAATTTATGGTTCAAGCACAGTTGTCTCCATTTTCCCGCCACCACTTTCCCCTGCCCCACCCATCCCCACCTCCCATCCTCAGTCCTTCCCACCTTTGGCTTTGTCCATGGGTCCTTTATACATGTTCTTTGATGATCCCCGCCCCCTTCTTGATGATCCTTCCCCTCCCTTTCCCATGTCATCCCCCTTCCCCCTCCCCTCTGGTTACTCTCAGTTTGTTTTTTATTTCAATGTTGCTGGTTATATTTTGCTTGCTTGTTTGTTTTGTTGATTAGGTTCCACTTACAGGTGAGATCACATGGTACTTGTCTTTAATGCCTGGCTTATTTCACTTAGCATAATGCCCTGCAGTTCCAACCATGCTGTCCCTAAGGGTAATAGCTCCTTCTTTCTTTGTGTAAATGAACCATGGTTTTTTGTTCCACTCATTTGCTGATGGGCACTTAGGCTGCTTCCAGCACTTGGCTATTGTAAATTGTGCTGCTGTGAACATTGGGGTGCATAGGTTCTTTTGAATTGGTGTTTTGGGATTCTTAGGGTATAATTCCAACAATGGAATTGCTGGGTCAAAAGGCAGTTCCATTTTTAGTTTTTTGAGGAAATTCCAAACTGTTTTCCACAGCGCCTGCACAGGTCAGCATTCCCACCAACAGTGCACTAGGGTTCCCTTTTCTCCACATCCTCGCCAGCACTTGTTGTTTGTTGACTTGTTTATGATGGTCATTCTGGCTGATGTGAAGTATCTCACTGTGGTTTTAATTTGCATCTTTAAAGAGATATTTTAATCAGCCCCCAGTAGATGAAAAAACGTCTATTCTCACTTCAGATCCTTTTAGATCCGTGACTAGATTAACATTAAGGTGATCAGAGCTTAAAGACAATTCCTTGAAAATCCAGTGCTAATACCAGCAAGCAGTTTCTTTCCACTGAAAATTAAAGAGAATATGCCCCAAACTGCACTAAAGTAAAAGGAAATTTACTGACTGATATACAGGGTCAGGCAAAAGTAGGTTTACATTTGTAAGAACGGCAAACTTTTCTGCAGCGGCTACACCATTTTACGTTCCTACCGACAATGCTCAGGGCTTCCAGCTGCCCCACATCCTCACCGATACTTGCTATTTACCATTTTATTTTTCTTTTATAACAGCCATCCTAGTGAGTGTGAAATGGATCTCATGGTTTTTAATTTGCATTTCTCTAATTACTAGCCTTGTTGAACATCTTTTCACGTGCCTATTGTTCATTTAGAGATCTCTTTTTGAGAAATGTATATACAGATCTTTTGCCCACTTTTTAATTGGGTTGTTTTTTTGTGGTTAAGTTGCAAGAATTCTTTATGTAATCTGGATATAATCCCTTATCAGATGCATGATTTGCAAATATTTTCTCCCATTCTGTGGGCCTTTTCACTCTTTTGATAGTGTCGTCTAATGCACAAAAGAATAGCACATATTTTTGACACCTTAATGAATTATGTGCGGACCACAACCAATTCCAACTACACTGCTACTCTATAGGTTTCTTAATTTAATAAGAATATTGTTTTAACCTCAATGCAATGCTATACCAAAGTTTATTTTTATTATCACCACAAAAATATTCAGTGTTGAATGTTTTAAATCTACATTTAATAGACTTTTTCTTTGATAAAATGTCACATATTTTTCCTTTGATAGAATGAATTTAACAGCTTTGTGTTCCATGAATTAGAGATAAAAATTCAGCCATTGTTGAAGTGATTTTCTATTTGCAGCACCGATGACACTGCTGTAATACTGTTATCATTTAACTGTTTAAAAAGTTCTTGTTCTGCTAAAGGCGCGAACACACTGACAACTATCATTTTGCGTTTTGTGTTTGCACAAGAAAAGTTGAAATTTAAAAATAAAATAAATTTGCAGTGGTTATTTGATCTTAATGTAAAGCCATACTTCGCGGAAGATATGTAAACTTGCCTTTTGTGGCTGCTTGCAACCTTCTAAAATACCTACCACTTTAATACGTAGGCAGACATTTCTTCAGTACATTTGTGTCTATGGCCAGTGATATTACTCCGTGATGGATAGTTGATGTCAACAAATATCTTGTTGAAATAATATATTTATTATTCTCTTTCTCAAGAAACTGGAACAGTACTTCATTTTTTTTTAAATATGCACTTCCATTTGTTTGAGGTCATTGCTCCCAAGAAAATTTATTGTTAAATAAAAAAAGAATGATCAAATAATGACATAAACAGATAAACAGTTGTAGATTTCCACCATGCAATGGATAATGAAGCCACCGTAGTAAGAGCATTTACACTACTCTCACTTCACTTTTTAACCAGACGTTTAGCTACCATTTTCTGCACATATTTCAAATACTTCTAACCTGTAGTTTCTTAACTTTCCCGCTCATCACAGCAGCTGGCTATTTAAGGGTCATGCTTCTCGCAGGCCCGTGGCCAGGGCCGTGGCTTGATTCGCTGGTATTATACCAAATGGCCAGCAGGGGCAGCAGTGTCAAGAACTTCTTTCACTACGATACAAAACTAAACGAAGGTCGCTCTCCCTAGATTTTTGTGTCCCAGAATATTTGTTTTTAAAGCACTCCAAATTCTATCCATCAAAAGGAAGTGTTAGTTTTGTGGCATGAGGAGAGAAGTGGGGAAATAAAAGTGTGTTATCTCCGGTTGCCTTTAATATTTTGCAGTGTGTTAAAGTATGAACTCTACTGTTTATACCTCCCACTCTGCTAGACAAAATCCCAGCAAAAGCCGCAAGAAGAAAAAAGTCCACTAAACTTTTTCTGCCTTATTTTAATGCAACTATTAAACAAAGTTTTGTTTCACAAGGAATAAGTCTAGGACAAAAACTAAACTGAAAAGCATTCTGAGAAAATGTGAACAGGCCAAAACTGTTCAGTGAAAACCAGGACATGCTCACCTAGTTAGGGAATGCCTATGCTTCACTTTAAAAGATACTGGGAGTTTCTAGAAGTGATTGTTGGAATTTACATGCCCACCAACAGCATATGGGAGATAGAATCACTCCATTTCTTCACCAACATTTGACACCATTTGTCTTTTTGATTTTGACCATTTTGGCTTATATACAATGCCACCACATTGTGGTTTTAATTTTACTCTACCTGCTTAATGTTAAGATGAACACATGTTTATTGACCATTTGGATATACTCATTTTTTGCGGTGCCTGCTCAAGCCCATTTGTCTATCTGGTTGTGTTTGTGTATTTTTTCTATTGATTTGTAGTAGTTTTTAAAATATTTGATTAATAAGCCACTAATTAATTACATGTGTTGTAAATATTGTATACTACTCTCAGGTTGCCTTTTCGGCCTCCAAATGGTTTCTTTTCTTGAACAAAAGTTCTTAATTTTAATGTAGTCCAATTATCTGCTTAAGAAATCGTTTCTTATTCGAAGGTCCTGAAGACATTATCCTGTGTTATGGTCCTAAAGCTTGTCTTTAACCTGTCATATTTAGGTATACAATACTACTCGGGTGAACCTGGGACATAGTAAGAAAAAGGGATACTTTATTTTTCTCATATTGATACCCACTTGATCAGCATCATTTTTTCAGAAGGTTGTCCTTTTCCTTCTGAGCTTCAGCAGAGATTCAGCCATAAGTCAGGTAGTTACTAAACTGTATGTTTGGATCTGTTTCTGGATTCTCTATAGCGTTCCACTAATCTGCTTGACTTTCCCTGTGCCAGCACCACCCATGTCTTAGAACCATAGCCTTATAATAAATTGGTTTCTGGTGGTATACGTGTTCGTTATGTACTACTTTTTGAGGACTGGCTTGGCTATTCTAGGTTCTTCGGATTTGCACATACATTTTAGAACCAGCTTGTCAATTTTCACCAAAAACTAACAAACAAACTCTGCTCAGATTTTAATTGGGTTACATTGCGTCAGTGGGTCAATTTGGGATGAACTGACAACAACGAGTCTTCAAGCCACGAATGTGGCATATTCTTTCATTTCTTTCAGCAATACTTTGTAGTTTTTAGTGCAGACATCACACACATCTTTGAGATATATTACTATATAGTTTACATTTTTGGTGTTGTTGTAAATTCAATTTTTTAATTTCATTTTCTTATTGTTAATTGCTAACATATAGAAATACAATGGAAAATTATATTCTGAACTTGTATCCAACAACCTGTTAAATTCACCGAAGTCCAAAATTCATATGTCAAAGTCCTAACCCCCAGTACCTGAGAATGTGACTGTATTTGGAGATAGGGTCTTAAAAGAGGTAATTAAGTTAAGATAAGGCTGTTAGGGTGGGCCCCAACCCAATCTGATAGGCACCCTCATTAGAAGAGATTAGCATGTACAGTGAGACACCAGGGGTGTGTCATACAGAGAGGGACAACCATGTGAAGAGGCAGCAAGGGGACAGCTATTTGCAGGCCGAAAGGAGAGACTTCTGTGGACCCAAACCTTGCTCTTCGACTTCTAGCCTCAAGAACTGGGAGAAAATAAATTGCTCTTTTTAAGACACCCAGTCTACAGTATTTTGTTATGGTAGCCGGAACAGACTAATAAGAGGAAGATTCTGATTAAAAGCTCATTAGCCCCAACTGGTGTGACTCAGTGGATTGAGACCTGGCCTGGGAACCAAAGGGTTGCCAGTTCGATTCCCAGTCAGGGCACATGCCTGGGTTGTGGGCCAGGTCCCTGGTAGGGGGTGCACAAGAGGCAGCCACACATTGATGTTCCTCTCTCTCTCTTTGTCCTTCCCTTTCCCCTCTCTAAAAATAAATAAATAAAAATCATTAAATAAATAAATGCTCATTAAACCAGGAGGGGTTTCCGAGAGCTTCTAGGCTGGCGATCACATGGAAGTGCTGGAAGAATGTCACCCAGAGAGGTGCCTTCCCATGCTTTACCCTGTGCATCTCTTCCATCGGGCTGTTCCTAAGTTATAGCCTTTTAGAATAGGCCAGTGACCTACTAAGTGAAGTGTTTCTCTGAGCCACTCTGGCAAATTAATCAAACTCAAGGAGGAGGTTGCTGGAAACTCCATTTTATCACCAGTCACTTGGAAACACAGGGGACAACCGGAAACTAGCATCTAAAGTGTGTGTGGGGAGGGAGGGTGTAGTCTTGTAGGACTGACCCCTTAATCTGTGAGATCTGACACTATTTTAAGGTAGATAGTGTCAGAATTGAGTTGAATTGTAAGATGCCTAATTGGTGTCCAAGAATTGTAGTGGGAGGAAAAATCCCCAGTTTGGAGTTGGGTGCAGAACCTTCTTTATGTCCCATTGTTTGGGGCAGTTTATGTCAGTATTGTTTGGAAAGTGGAAATCTTAAGAAGCCAGGTTTAGGGGATGACAGCGTGAACTGCCAGAACAACAATCTTGTGGTTTTTGGTTTGTATTTTCTAATTTGCTTTATCTTATTCACAAATTATCATTTGTGTGAGTGAATCAAAATAATTGTCTTGATTGCATATAAAAAGAAGTTAAAGTAAATATTGAATCATCTAACAACATAGCTAAAGCAATACAATTAAAAAGTGGAGCGAGTTATTGGTATAAGAGGAAAACCCATGCTTTAATTTAGAAAATAACAGGAAATTTCCTGTAATAAAAATAGTGTTTTGAGGAGCATGCTGAATTCCCAGGAGTCAATGAAAATGTTGGGTGTTTTATAGTTTTCCAAAGACGGAGTCTACGATTCTAGGGCAGGTGCTGTACTCTTTCTTAATGTTTAGATGACAAAAAAGAAAAGAGAAGAGGATCAGCAGTTATTTCCTTTCCAACAGGAGTAAGAAATTTATAATATTAACAAGTAATTTTGCTAGCAGTAGACTCTCCAAAGAAAATAAAGATGGTTTACATAAGGAGAGCCATCAAAACAAAAGGACCCATTCAAGACGAATCAGCACGAAGTTCAGCAACTACTGAAACTATCAGCCAAATCCAGCAGGAAGTATAAACAATATTTTCCATTTCAGAGAAAATCTTATCTCACTGATTATTCATCAGGACACAAAGCCAAGCAACTCTTAAATGTTTTGTTTTATACAGGATAGCATGAGGGGAATTCCACTTAGAAACCTAGCCAAGGGACCAGTAAGCACAGATCCTGGCATTTCAATGAAATGTTTTAAGCCATCACAGGAATAATTTGGGATAATAAAAAGAGGAATTTTATGCATATGGAAAATACTAAATAAACCTAGAGAACTTAATGACCCTTAAATTCCTTAAATTTGGTTTACTCTAGGACCCTGTCACTGTAACAATGGGGCAGGGCTGAGTGAATGGGAACATCAACATCACCAGCCCCCTCAACCCCTTGAGGACCAGTGCATTGTCGAGTGCATCCCCGAGGACTCACCGTAGTCGGTCATCAAGATGTATTTATTTAATTGAACTACATAAAATCAAATTGTGTTTACCAAAGCTAAGATTTCATTTAGGAAAGGACAGAAATTAATAATGACGATCTTCCTGTAGTTTTTATTTGATCAAATTGGGAAGCTTTTTTTGCATATCCCCTTATTCCTTTCCTCAGCCAAGCACCAACTTCTTAAGGAAAAAGAACTCAGCAGGTTAAGGAACTCATCTCATTTGCTGTCTTATTCTTACCCCAGCATAGTAAGAGTTCAGTACTGCTTTTTGAATGAATGCATGAATGGAGTGAATGAATGATTCTTTAAAATTTCTTTTATCAGAAATTGTAAGTGTATACTATAGAAAATTTATTTAAAGAAATAGTGACTCAGGAATACAAAAAGATAAAACCCCTACAGGGGATGGGGTAACAATAAGCAGACAAAGTAAAATAAGTCTGCACATCTTATCTCTGCCCCGATACAAATTTGAAATCTAAAACAGGTATTCTGGGATCAACAAAAATGCAAAGGACCAATAGAATACTACCAGGAATCAACAACGTATGTCCATTGACACAGGGTCCAAGCTCCACAAGTTTTGGTGCTAGTAGGAGAAAGTGTAAACCAGATCAGAGAAAACACTTAAATTCCAAGTGCAAAGCAAATGGCAAAGGTCAGCAGGGACAAAGGGGACATAAAGTGATGATAATCTTGTTCTAGCTGCCACCCTAACCCCAATAGCTCATTTTCATCATTGACGCCTGAATTTCCATCAACTTGGGAAAGACAATAAATCCTTTTTTTAAAGTTCTTAACAATCTGGCAATCGTGTAAATCCTCTCAGTACCCTAAAAGGGAGATATCACTAATCTAGTTTTATAGATGAACAAGTCAAGGCCCAGGAACCAACTAACTCGAACCCAGATCTGTCTGACTCCAAAGCCCTTGTGGTTGTTTTTAACTGAGATCTAATTACATATAATATTGGGTATGTTTAAGGTGTACAAGATGTTGACTTGATTCATGTATATATTGCAGTATGATTACCACAATAGTTGCTAGCTAACACCTCTATCACATCACATAATTATCATTTCCTTTTTGTTGTGGAAACAGTTAGGATCTAGTCTCTTGGCAACTTTGAAGTTTATAATGAGTATTGTTGACTATATTCACTGTGCTGTGCATTAGGTCTCCAGGACTTGTTTATCTACTGGTTACAAGTTTTAACCCTTTGACTAACGTGTCCTCAATCCCCCCACCCTCCAGCCCCTAGTAACTATCATTCTACTTTCTGTTTCTCTGAGTACAGCTTTTTTAGATTCCACATATAAGTGAGATCATACAATATTTGTGTTTCTCCGCCTGATGTATCTTACTTAGCATAATGCCTTCAAGGTCCATCCATGTTGTTGCAAATGGTAGAAAATTCCTTCTTTCTCATGGCAAAATAATATTCCTGTGTGTGTGTGTGTGTGTGTGTGTGTGTATTCACAACCTTTTATTCACAACCTGTTGTTTTCATCTGGGCTATTGTGAATAATGCTGCAATGAACATGGAGGTGAAGGTATCTCAAGATCCTCATTTCATTTCCTTTAAATAAATATCCAGAAGTGGGATTGCTGGATCACGTGGTAGTTTTGTTTCTAATTTTTTTCAGAACCTCCATACTTTTTTTTGCATCATTAAAGCCCATGTTCTTCATCATCATCCTGAATTGCCTTGTAGCCTGTATTGCTTGCTGACACCTCAAGTTCAGTGTGGTCAGTCTTACAAAAATAACAGTGTTCTAAGTTTCAAGAGATCGGTCTATCATCTGATACTGATTTATGCTTGTCTTTGTCTTGTTACTGGATCTAAGGAAAGAAGATGCTGACAATTACTCTTCTTCACCAAAGAGTTGTGAGATAAGAATGAAACAATATATGTGATTCCATCAACCTGATTTTTATGGACACTAATACCTTATCACCATGGTGCAGGGCACGTGGGGGTCAGAAGTATAAACCATGACCCTGGATTTTAAGAAGCCTTCATTCTAGCTAAGGACACCAGAGGGACAGGACATCATATTAATAGTTGCTGAACAACGTGATGTAGCCTGTAAATGCTGTGCTCTCCCACTAGAAAGAGGGCCCACGGAGGCTCGTGCACTGCTTATCTCCAGCATCCAGACTGGAGCCAGGCACATGACCAAGCCTCCATAGGTATTTGTTAAGTGAATAATAATGAATTAGTTACTCAGACGTGAGTTAATGCATTTTGGGGGGAAAATGTGATTAAAATTTATTTTTGGAATCTAAAAAAAAGGCATTTCTGTTATATTTTATATCATTTCCCACATATGTTCTTGTAACCTACATTTATAAATACTATACTGTGAAAAATGGTATTATTTCATGCACCAAAAAAATGGCAGCCACCATTTCTTATTCTCACATCTAGTCACAGGATCAGAATATTGAAGCTGGAGGGGACCCCACAGATACTGTGCTTAAACCTTCATTTGACATATGAGAAAGCTGTGGTCCGAAGAGATCAAGCCACTTGGCAAAGGTTTCACTAGTTGCAGATCCAAGGCTTGAATCCACATGTTTTGATGTCCAATTCAGTATGTTTTCCATGACATACCTCTGTCTCGGCTACATGCTGAATTGTTCCTTCCCAAATACCCTTCCACCTCTCCTCATATAGGGTAACTTCATCTGACCCCCTGTCATCTTCAGGTTATGGCAGATTCTACCCCTCTGCCTCCAGAGCGCCAGTGCCATTCAATCAAGTGATTGCATCAAGCCCACTGTTGCCAGGTCTTGACGTCCACTATCTGCTCTCCTGCTGCAGACACTGCCCCTCCCCCACATTTCACCTGTGCACACACACATGTGAGTTCGCCCAACTCTCCCAACTACTTAGTAACTCTCGACTTCCCCTGATTCTTGTTCACATCTCCCTTGTTTATTTCCTCAGTTCCAAGGTCAGCAGGTAAGAAGTCCTTGGTGTCCATAAGCATGCAAACATCAGAATTTAAAAAGAATATATACAAGTAATAGAACTTCAGGTCCTGGAAATATGGTGTGGACAAGATAGCCTAAAACCTTCATACTGAGACAGACTCACAGTTGAGGGCAGTTGACAGCTACTGCTGGGGGGAGGGGATATGGGGTGGCGGGACTGCGCAAAAAAGAAAAAGGATTCATGGACAACAGTGTGGTGATTGCTGGGGGGAGGAGGATATAAGGGGACTAAATGGTAATTGAAAAAATACAATAAAGATTTTTTTTTAAGTACTAGGTCAAAAATAAAAATTACCTTTTGGTGCATAAGTGCACTTACAAGGTAATGAAGTTAAGTTTCTAAAACCAGGAACAAAGCAGGAACTCAAGCCCCTTAAGGATAAGTGAACACTGATGCCGTATGTTACCTTGGGGCACCTGCTTATCGCAGGTAACCCAGAGCAGAGAATATGAGTGGGAAAGCCAGGAGCTCACGCAGGACGGGAAGTCAGGTCACAACCCCGCCCCCAGCTCCCCGCCCCGGACCCCAGCTCACAGAACTCACAGTGCTGTAGCCTCAGAGAAAGTGTCAATGAGAAAAGGCATTGTCCCGGCAGAGGCAATAGCGAGGGAACAGGTCTGTGGATGTAGGAGGAGAGGGTGGCCCTATTTGAAGTCTGGAAAACCACGGGGCAGGAATTTTCTTCTAAAAAAAGCCCCAGCAGAAGCTAGTGGAATTCTTCTCCATGGGGCTGAATCCACAACCCATTCTGACACCCAAGTGAACACAATCTGAGCCTTTATTGTAAAAGAAGGTTAACTTGCTCAAGTGAGTTACATCTTCTAATGTAATCATAACCTTGACTAATATAAACACGTTTTTTAATGCTGTTTAATGTAAAAAGGAATTCATGCTTAACACAATCTTTGCGAACTTAATTTTTCTCTTAATACAGGATTACTAAGATTTAACCATATTATTAATGTCTTTGTAGTAGTTCCCGTTGACTACCTGTGGTCAGCGGCACGGGCTGCCTTTTTTGGGCGGGTAAGGGGGCCTTGACTATAGTTCACCTTTTTCTAGGGAAAAAATGGGAAAAGAAAAATGAGACAAGCAGAGATGAGACATGAAAGTACCCTTCCCCCGGCACCTCCAGGCCTCCCTCAGCCACCACGCCCCCTTCTCTGGAGTGCACCTTTAGGCCGCTGTGGGCAAAGCTGCCCAGCCAGCCCCGGTCCCTTGGCATGGGGGTGTGGAGGCTGGGACTGTTCCTTCTTCCTTTTTTTAAAGTTATGGCCACCCTCGAAACTTCACTGTTTCTTTTCACTAGACTCAAAAAATGGGCGTGGGTGGCTCCGCCTGTTGCCCACCTGGGGAAGTGCCTAACCACTTTTTTTTTTAAGGAAAAGCACACAGCGTGAGAGGACGGGTATAAAAAGAGATATCCACTTCGTAAATATTCCACGGTTTATTCATCCTTTCTCTTGTAGATGGGCACTTTTGTTGATTCCAGTCGTTTGCTTTAAAAATCATTTTAAAAAATTAAAGAGTATTAAAATGTTTTTACTCCTTCCACTCAGAGAACATTACTAAAGATTTTAGTATATTCTTTTAAGACCTTGCGATATAATATTTATACAGTTAGAATTCTATTGTATAAATATTGATTTGTAATATCAAATTGCCTTTCCAAAAAGTAGATCTAATTTATATCTCTGTGATCCATCCAAGCTCCAACTGCAAAGGGATTATCTTTATTTTAAATCTATGACAAGTTGATAAACAGAGACCTTGCCTTATTTTTGATTTGCATTTATTTAATACTAGCAAGTAAACATTGTTCCCAAGTGACTTCAGTTTCCCCCAAACAATAGGTACCATAAAGAAAAAGCCATCAATTTTGCTTTATTTCAATATCAGTTTTAATGAGATGTTTGTATGCTTTTCAACCATTGTGTTTGAACAAAGTTCACAAACATCTTAGTTCAGTTCAGTGTTCTAATGCTATACAAATAATAATAATGGGAATAATGGACCTAATTAGGGGCTCATGCCTTGTGTCACCACTTTTTTTGCTGCCAAATCACCTTTTATGATTGTGAAAAGAATTAGCTGTAAACACACTTTGTTTTTAATCATATGTCAATCAAACCTATCTAGGAAGTAAAAATTTTATTACCCCATTAATGTTATCATTTTAGTAGTTTTGCTGAGAGTGAATGGAAACAAAAAATTACCCACACACACAACCGAGAGGTAGCCATGTAATCTTATTTTTATATTTCCTCCTATTCTTCCTAAATATTTTTCCATAGTTGAAATGTTCAGAACTCAGTGCCAAGAAGGGCATAGAAACAGCTTGTTAGGTAGCCAAGGCGGCCGAGAAAGGACGGGGGGCCAAAAAGGTCCAAGTAAGGGCTAAATTTATTGGATGTGAGACGCCGCAGTCAGGCGGGCTGAGTCTGAGCAGACTGCAGCAAGAAGGCAAAGGGAAGAAGGGTTTTTAAGGGTGCGTAGCAGACACCGCGGAGGGTGAATCACCCTGCTGACCTACCCCAGGTGTCCTGGGCATAGGTGTTTGCAAGACAATGTCCTCTGATCAGGGATGGCTGATTCAGCAACAAAAAGCCTGGGAGTGTACGGGCCTTGTTTCTGGGAGAAGCTCGAGGGAGAAGGGAAGGGCAGTGAGGGTTCAAGCATCTTCCAGCAGGATGCTGGCGGCTGTGCCTCAGTTGCTTCTGGTAATAGGGAATCTCTTGGTCAGGTATTTAGCTGGTGACTCATACCTTCTTTGTTCCAGCGTAGGCAGTGGCCTGGGTCCTCCGTGTCCCAGTACATCCTAACACAGCTCTAGCTGGAATTTTAGTTATGCATAAATATCAATATTTATGTAATTAAATTGGTTAAACTTTTCCCTTATGGCTTTAGAGTTTCGCCATATCCGCAGAAAGCCCTTTCCCTCCACCTCCCACTTCTACCTTCCCAAGATTATAAAAACGCAACTATTTTTCCTTCCAGTACTTCTATGGTTTATTTTGAATTTAACCTTTCTTGTTCCTCCAAGACGAAGGGGACTTTAGAAGACCAACCCCATGGTGGATAATGTACAGTAACATTTAATTTTTCAACCTAGTCCAGAAATAAGATCTTTAGGTGAGTGTGTATTCAACAACACTTAGTTGTTTCTATTTTTAAAAAAGTTTTCCTCGAAAACTCCTTAAAACATTGTGTACTCCTTTAGAAAATAAAAATACTCTGTTAATGAACCTTTTCTTCAAAGTGTTAAGATAATCATTATACATAATACTCATCATTGTGTGTGTGTGTGTGTGTGTGTGTGTGTATGCATCAATTATTTTAGTGTTGAAAGAGGGATCAATAAAGTTTGAAAACAATAGAAGTCACCGCCAGCAAAAGTCCAGCCTGCTGTTTTTTTCCTGCTACTAGTAAGTTTTTAACTACTTTTTATTTCTTTTCCCCCATTGTCCCATCAACCTCAACTTTTCCCTTTTGTTAGTAGGTCTCCTTTACTATTTTTTTTTCTGTGTATTCTTTCTGAAACTGAACATGCCCTGAGGCACCATGTTTGTGAAATCGGTCACCTCAGTTTGGGGAGGTTTTGGTTTTTTTTGGATTTGGGTGGTGTTTTGTTTGTTTATAGCACAGTAATGTGGATACTTTCAGAGAGCAAACCATTTCCTCCAACCTTTCAAAATATTTGTAGGCTTAGTATTTGGCGCTTCAGAGAACTGGGAGTTAATGGCTGGGTGAGGTGGGGTATTACATGACACGATGGTAACAGAAGCACTATGTTTTTTACTATGCTTGGCACATAGTAAAATTTCAATAACAGTTGAATGAATGAATGGATAAAATTTATATGGAAAAACTTGTATTCCCCAGGAACAAGTATTTCCTTCTTTTTCCAAAGTTTCTCCATAAAATAGGAAATTCTACCAAGAGCCTCATCTTTCCAGGGGACTGGGGGGAGGAACTTGCTGCTCCGCCTCCACTCCTCACTGGCTCTTTGCCATGTCTGGCGGGCAACTGAGGCATTGCTCCACATTTTCTTCAGGACTGGTAGCCTCTGTGAAAGTGGATACTCTCAGAAAGGCCACGTCTCTCTGACTCTTTCTTGGAAGCCCATCCTCTGCAAGCTGCATTTGTAACCTTTCAGTCCTGCCTCCGCGATCAAAATGCACAGTGGGGTGGCTGGGCTTCCGTGGGAGCAGCCCACCCTCTGCCCCGGAGCCAGCGCGTTTGCTCAACTTTGGGAAGTAACAACAGCAAGAAGCCCGCTTGGCCACAGGTCCACACACAGCAATAACGCTCTTATCGTACATTGATCCCCAGCCTTCTCCTGCGTCTATTCTTAATCTCAGAACTCAGAGAAGAGTTTAGAGTCACTAATTGGCTCCTTCAACCCCATTCTTAGCAAAAACTCAGAACTGTAAGCATCAGAAAGCATGTGAATAGAATGTTTTCACAGTGGATGGAGCATGAAGGACGAGAGAGCAATCAATTAGTCCTTCAGGAAGATTGTCTTCTGGCAAATTCCTGTGGCTTTCTCTGGCAGGACCCAAAGACACTGATTCGTGATAATCCAGTCCCTTCCTCCTTCCCTCAAATGCCCAGGGAATTTCTCAAAGCTCTGGATGTGATCATTTCTCCCTGGGAGATGTGGAAAGGAGAACAAATGGCAGTTTTTAAAAATGTATTTGTATAACATGAGTTAAAAAATGAAATTTAGCCCATCTTTTCTGATCATTGCAAGGAAGGCAAAAATTAAATTGGCTTTTGTTTCTAATATTGGAGATGAACTGGTGGCCAACAAGCCTGTACTTCTAGAGGCTAGAATACTCTGAGTTTGAGCTTGGTCACAGGCTGGAATGACAGGGGAAGGCTGACTCTGATGGAGACCGGAATGCAGAAGTTGGATTGAGGGGGTGTTATTGGGCTTAACATCTGTTAAGGACAGAAAGCAAGATCAGGCAGAATGCATGAGTTCACCATTCTCATGCTGTACCCCTCAGTCTCTCAGAAAATTTGGTTGTTGATGAGAATTTGGACAGTAGGCTATGTTGAGGTAGTGGCTGGAGTGTATATCCAAAAAGAAAAAGAGAAGAAAAGACAGAAGTATGTGCAACCAAAGAAATGAAATAGAAAATCTAGGTAAGTAAACTTAGGATGTTTTAGGATAACTAAGTGTAGGGAAACTCACTGAGATGCAATATGGCTCCAGCCGCAAAGGCGTCTGGGAAATGTTGGACTCTCTGTGTAACCTTCTGTGACTGTTTAACCCTCTGTAGCCTCAGGCTTGGCTGGCTACCCAGAAACCCGGAATGTGCCCAAAGATAAATGTCTCGCCCCCAGGAAGGAGATTAATGAATGCATGGAGTGTGTTAACTGCCTGATGTTATCTGTTAATTTAGGAATGCATTGTTCTTTCTGGTGGTCTCCTTGACTACCCATCAAACAGCTTTACCATTAACCTATAAAAAAAGAGACGCTGTCCTGGGAGGAGAGTGGATAATTCCTGGCCCACAACCACTGGGAGCAGTTGCCCATGTGTGTAAGTTTCTCCTATCGAAGCTCTTACAAATTTGAATAAGGCCATGAGTCAGTTCCTTGGAATCAATCCTGAGTTTAGACTTTTGGGACTTTTCCCCAACACTAAGTTTCTGCACACAAACTCTTATTCTTCTTTAAGAACATAGCTCTTCACGGGAGCAGTATTGCTTCCAAGACAGAGGACAGGGATTGGTTCTTGAGGATCCAAAAATCATATTCTTTTTTTGTATAAAGCAGATGTACATATGTACACAAACAGATATACAATATGTCTGTGGTATTAAAATTTCATGGTGGTGGTCTTTAGGAAAATAGCCTAAAAAGTCTCCTTATGGAATGGTAATGAAAAAAAGACTGAGAAATACTATTTTAGAATGACTTCTTAAGTATTATCTTTGTACACTTTTTTAAAAAGTCATGGAAATGGCTTGTTGCATTTTCTTATTATAAAAAAATAATACATTCCCATTAGGAAAACAAATGTAAAAAAGAAAAAAGATTGCTAAAAATCCCACCATCCAGAGATAAGTCCTAATACACATTTGGGGGGGGGGGTGTACATACACACAAACACAGTTTTTCTATAGCTATTTTTACTTTTATTAAGGCAGAATTATGCAATAATTACTATTTTGTAAATTTTTTCCACTTAATATTACAGTAAGCTTTCTATGCAACAAAGATAAGTTATAGCATGACTTTAATACTTTTATACGATATTCCATGATATAATTACATCATAATGTATTCAGTTAGTCTCAATTAATAGAGCTTTGTGCAACAGTAATGTCTGTAACAGTAAGCATTGCTATGCTGCATATCCTGTACTTTTGTTATTTTTGAAGATAAATTCCTGAGAGAGGAGGATTAAAGCCTATGTACTTTTTTTGAAGCATTGTTACATGTTACCAAGCTATATATATCTCTTTTCATCAATACATAGATTTTCCCCATCGTATTAATGCCTTCTTGGTATTCCATTGTATTAAAATATCATCATTTATTTAATCAATATAATGTTTAAGTTATTGCCAATTTCTTCTTTGCTCTTATAAGCAATGCTGTAAAAAACATCCTGGACTTGACTGATTATTTTCACGAGAAAAATTCCGGAGTGGAATTAGTGGACCAAGAGTAAACAACTATAAAACAGACACACTTTTTAACATCCTTGAAATGCAGCTCCAATTTACCCTCCCTTTGAAGGTAATACACCGTTTGTAAGTCACTGCATTTCTGGTCTCCTGGCTTATCATGACAGTGTGTCCCTTATAGGATCCACCTGAAGTACCTTCTGCTTCAGGCCCTGCTTCCTTGTGGATCGTTTGGAAGGGCAAAAGTTTCTTCCACTGCCAATGCCTGAGGCTTCTGCAGTTTCCAGTGTTAGCAACCGGGTCAAGGTGGGAGCCCGTATGTCCTCTCTTGAAAGACATTTCAAAAAATAAAGTATGGGACTGGCTTCCTGGTCTGCTGTTACTTTGGTTTATTTGTTTTCATTCCTTGCTTCGGACCTGCCAGGGTGAGAATGGTGTGTTATATGTCACCTATGGACACAGGATTTGGGAAATTATATCTGGCCCAAGTCTTTAATCCTGCTCCCAAAGTACTCACGTGCGTATTCTTGCTTCTGTTCAACAGCGAAAACATCGGGGGCAGGATATCCAAAATATCCGCCTCTGGGGTCTATAAAATTGTGGTGAGTCTTCCTACTGTACAAAAATACATGGAAAATCACTGCAGGTCATATTATTCTTTTATGGAAACAAATCGCGAGCAGTTTACATTTTATTTTAGATTTCTAAATGTCTTTCCCCTCTGTTTCCCACTGCTCTTACCCAGAGCCAACCTGAGGAATCAGCAGTGAGGCCGCTAGCCCTGGGCCAGAGGTTCGAATGCATGAGGGTGGCATAGAGAATCTGGTGACGGAGGCTGCGTTGGAGGCATCACCTGGGCGAGAAAAAACATGGGAGTCAGAAACTCCTCTGCTTCCAGGCCACCAGCGGAGGAGTCAAAAGAGTTGAAGTAACATTCACTGACATCAGAGCTTCATCTCTCATCCCCTCAAAATCTCTCCTCGGGTTATCTCATCTTATTAATGAATGAAAATGTAAATCAAAGGTGATTCATGGGTTGTTGTTTTTTTTTTATAACTTTTAAAAATTGTGCCAAAGCCCTGGCTGGTGTGTCTCAGTGGGTTGGATGTCATCCCACAAATCGCAAGGTCACCAGTTCAATTCCCAGTCAGGGTACAGGCCTAGGTTGCAAGTTCAGTCCCCTGTCAGGGGGCATATGAAAGGCAACCAATTGATGTTTCTTTCTCACACTGATGTTTCTCACTCTTTCTCCTTCCATCCCCCCTCTCTAAAAATGAATAAATAAATAAAAATAAAAATTGTGCCAAAATACAGATAACATAAAATTTAGAGTCTTAGCCATTTCTGAGTGTACAGATCAGTGGCGTTAAGCACATTCACGTTGTTGTGCTACCATCACCACCATCCAACCGCGGAACTTTGTTTCATCCTACAAAACTGAAGCTCTGTACCTAGTGACAATAAGTCCCCTTTCCCCCCACCATAACTCATGGGTTTTGGCCTGAACAATTGGAGGGATGGTTATCACTGCCTTTCAGCAGTGATAACTGTCTTTCAATGATTATTTTCACCTTATATTACAAATATTGTAAGTTCGCGTCAGGCCTGGTGGTTTGTGACAGCTGTCTGAAGACAGCCCAGGGTGATTTTTAGCTTTAGAATTTTCCTGATGCCTTCTCCAAGGTGCTGGTGTTTCTCATTTTATCAGTGGCCAATGTTTAGGGTCATCTAAATTGAGCACCCGATCTTAACTTTACTTTAAAAATCATGACCCCCATGGATGTCACTCCATGGGTACAAGGCCAAATTTGAAACATCTTAAGGAGTTGACTGTCATTATTATCATTTATTTAGAGCTTTCAGGTTGCAAAGTGCTTCATTTTCATAGGCAGTAATATTTCATCACCTCCACAACCCTGTAAGGTAGTTATTTTCATCTCATTTCTTCAGAACTGAGGAAAGTGAGTCTAAAAGAGAAAGTAACTTGGTAAATTTCATGCAAATAGTCAAGGAGAAGTTCTTGAAGTTGTAGAAAATGCTGAGTGTTGTAATGACTTCCTTGACAAATAATTCCCATTGTACTAACCAGTTAAGTTTTGGCTTCTATCTTGATTTGGTTGGAGGAGGTTTGCACCTAAATTTCTTGTCTCAAGGGTTACTTGGTTATTTGAATTACTGCGATCTTAAAAAGTTGCTTAAATATTTTTACTCTTTGTAGATTGTTTTCATTCTCTTTTCATAATTCAGCATGTATATTCATATTCATTTCTATGCACAAATTTAACTGCTTTTTGGTCAGCTATGGAAATCTATTGTTCGTTTTCCTCTGCAATTCTCCCAGTGCCCATCAGGTCCTCTCCAGTTTACCTACATCTTTCTGCATTTCTGGCACAGCAGTACATTAGTAAAGTGGAAAAATCACATTTTCTCCTTTTTCTTCTTCAGATTTTCCTCCAGCCCCATTCTCTTTATAATTGTCCCCCTCGCAACTCTCAGGACCTCAGTACAAATGGATATTTTCAGGACAAGTTGAAGTAACAGGACAAATTTTGTTTTTATGCCTCCTCACTTAATCTCACTTTTAACATGAACCAGCTCAGCATGGGGATTGTTTTCCTCAGGTTTACTCCTCATAACTGGACCCCAGAGTCCTTTGTGGGGCTCTATCTGCAGCAGCTCCCCAGCCACGAGGCCTCCCATGTCTTTCACAGGACAGATGGCTTGCTCAGTGGGGGAGGCACCAAGCAGATGTGAGCAGCTATCTTCAGGTTGTGTGGGAGAGGCACAAGGCCTGTGCTCCAGGAACGCAGAAAAGGATCTGTTTTCTAATCCCAGCCTCTTCACGTCTAGCAAAGGGCAACCTTGCTCTCACAACCAACAGCCACATCTCAAGTGGCATGCAGTGTGTGGAATTCTAGATAATGGTGGGAAGAGGTGGCCCCGCTCCTTGGTTCTTGCTCAGCTCACCCTTCATGAAGTTTGTGAGATTCAGTGGTTGGAGAAAGGACCTTGGATCTTTGGGAAATCCTGCGGAAATTGTCTGTCCACTTTCACAGTGAATATTTTTAAATTAGTTCAAGTCTCAGTGCTATTTACATCTTTGGAGAGCAGTGCATTTTCTTTTTGGCTGCTTACGTGAGTTGATTTTAACTCTGTCGCTTAAGAGAAGGAAGACTTCTCTTTCTAAGGTTCCTCCACCTCCTCCATCTCTCCCTCACCTCATCCCCAACTTTCTCCACCCAATACCTGTCTCTGCATTTATTTTTTTTCAGCCTTCAGGGTCTTTTGACGTGTATCATCTTGTCACCAGAAAAGCATTCCAGTACACTTACCTGCAAATCCTAGTTGTAACCATAACTGTCATTTTATGTGGTAAATTCTGTAGATAACTGATTCACACAGTTTCTCATCCTTTGCCCCTCCCCGCAGGTATGAGCTTAGACCCACTGGGGATTAAATTTATGACTTTGCTTCAGTGCCAAACACTGAGTCCTTGCTGTGAGTCTCTCATTCTTCTCATGTTCCTGATTCTTTGCTGATTAGCTCTTCCTTCCCCTGTAATAGAAGTTTTGGAGACAGGAAAAGTAGTTTCCCGGTTTCCTGTTCCGCCTGAACTGTTTATTATGTTTAATTAACTCCTCTATGGTGATTTCTATTTTTGTTGGCCAAGATAACATTCGTATTCGAAAATTTAGTTTTCTGCTGGTGGTCAAATTCAAAACTATTTACCAAACTAGGTCTGGCTTTTGTGATTCACCCAGATAAAGAAGGTTACTGCCTTTCGGTTACCCAGAAGGCACTCACAAGTGGTGGTGTGAGTGCTTGATCACCAAAGGTGTGAGTTTGCACTATGGAAGTGAGAAGGCAGATCTGTCACTGTCATGTCTGTGACAAAAAGAGAAAATGATGGGGTAGGCAGATTAAGTTTCAAAACATTATAAAAATTTTAGGGTCCAATACACAAAGAATTAATATGATTTAAAGGATTTTCTTTACCCGGTATGAAGATTTAAAGAAATGACTGGCCAGCATGTCCAGAGTTTCCGGTTTGGCTCCTGTGTGTCTCTCAGATACTTATCCTCATGGGAAATATCCTAAAAGTGCCTTCCCAAAAGAGTCTGGTCTTCCAGAAAGTTTTCCTTCGCTGTGATAACAACCACAGTCACGGGCATCAGGAAGTTAGATAGATGCCACCTTATCCTGCAGGCGGCACCCAGAACAAGCAAACTGTGGGCGTCCACTGTCTCTGTTCAGCTGGTTTAGCCAGATTCTTTTGGTTGTAAATTGAGAAAGTCCAATGCAAGATTGCTAACGGGAAAGAAAGGAGTTTATCAGCTTAACTAGCGAAAGTCCCAGGGAGAGCTGGCTTCAGACACTGGTTTCAGGGGCTCATCTATTCCCTCTGTCTCTTAGTTCTGCTTTGCTCTGTTTTGACTCCATTCTTAAGATTCTTACCTCATGGGGGCAAGATGGCTGCCAGAGGTTGGTGGCTTTTATCCTCTCCTCTTGTTAATTCCAGTTGGAAAAGCCCACCTCTCTCAAGAGTTTCAAATTTTAAAAAAGATCAGAAGTCAAATCATATTGATTTGGGGTGGGTGAAGGAAAAGTCTCTAGGTTGTGAGGTTTTCAGTCTGTTCGATGCTTTTGGCAAATTTAGGAATGTCACCTTTTATGCCACTAAAGGATGCTTTCCCAGCAGGCTTCCTGGGAACCTGCTGTCAGTGTGTGCACAGCGAGAATCAGGGCTCTTCCAGGAGGCTTGGACCCATTCCTTTTGCCTTTCAAGGACTGCTGCCTCTTGACTATATTTCTCTAAGTCCCTGATTTCCATTATCCCTGGGGACAAACAATCTTCTCCAGGGAAATATACCTAGGGCCACGGCTGACCAATCTGCCAACACCATCACTCCAGGTAAAGACAGATTCTGGAGCAGATGGAATGAGGGAGACAAATGCCCAAGTCTTGCAGAATGGTGACTCAAAAATATTTTTATTTGAAAACTAAATATTTTATTTAGACAAATATGTTGTTGTTATAAAGCATCTTTCTTAGGTGTTATAAGTTGAAAGAATAATTTTCGTGTCATTTATTCACCAAAATCTAGCATTCCCCGTGACATCTTACATTTCATCTGAATTATGTCCAATCCATCAGATCTATTTATGCCAACCAATATGTAAGCTAATAGGTAAGTGTGGAAAGTCTTCTCCAGGTAAGACATTGTTGAGGTCTTGAGGAAGATACAAAGATGTAGAAGAGAATGTTCCTTCAAAGACCTTGCACATTGGAAAGAGAAGATTATTGCTGTGGAAAAGCTATCACACTCAGATTTTCGGGTTTGTTTGTTGTTTTTTTTTTAAGTGACTGAAGTATGCCTTATTTTGAGGAGAAGATTCTGGGGAGTTATTGCATACATAAACCTTTTCTCTAACTACTGATGTTAGAATTCAAGAATAGTGTACTTTCAGAGGTCAAGAGTTGACACAAACATTTCCAGATAGCCCTATCAGATGTTAGCATTTTGGCTATTACAGATAGACTGCATGCACTTGGGTCAACCCAGACCCAACTCACCTTAGAATCTGGCTGTACATATTTTTTTGTATACCTGGTGTAACTTAAATGTATAACACAGTTGTTTCCAACACGTGGTAACGTAATTAGAATGATAACTAATTCTACAAAGTAGTTAATGGATGAAATAAACCTTACCTGGCAGGAAGCAGTTTGGACTTGGAGGTCATGGCAGAGGTGTGACTTGAACCACACCTTGAAAAACAGGAAGGAATTGGACGTTCAGCATCAGCAAAGGTCTCACGGTGGGAACATTCTAGTGTACTTTAAGGTCCAGGAAGTGTCTCCTGCTTTTTCTGAAGTGGGGTTTCTGAAAGTGGTCCTGAGAGGAAAGTTCAGAAAGGTGGAATGGTGTTGGACTGGAGAGGGTCTTCAGTTACCTTAAACTTTGAACCCAGGGTAAGGACTCAATAAATACTTGCTAATTGATAAATCAGTCCAATATAGTAGAGATATATGTAGACTAACTGGAAGGAAGTATTTCTTCAAGGTAAGACATGATTTTTCACATTGTCAGGTAGTTACTGAGCTTCAAACATTTTTCCAAGATGTTAGAAATATATTAATAGTGAGCTAAACAAAAATCCCTGTTCTCATACAGCTTATATTTTAGAGTTGAGTAACAGACAGTAAGAAACTGAATAAATTAATATTAAGGTCATCTCAGATGGTGATAGGTGCTAGGAAGACAATAAAATGATGGACAGTAGTTTGGAGGAAGAGGGTTACTTTAGATAGGGTGGTCAGAGGGGCCTTTGAGGAAATAACATCACCCAGCTAATGTTCTGAAGGAGCATCAAACACAATTGTTCCCACACATGAGAGTCCACAGGGTACCTCCACTCCTCCATGCATTTCTCCAGTCCTGCCACACCTTCTCCTCTAGGCCTGGAGGTACCTTCTCCTGGACCTTCCTCGCTTCTGCGAAGGTCACCTGTCCTACCCAGCCTAGTTGGGTGACTTTAGGCTGGCCCCTTATTCTGCTATAATTTTCTGCTTTCTTAATTGTGAAACAGAGAGGATGGACCACTTTTTTCATGTCCCTTTGAGTTCTGGTCTTCCATTTCTACCATTACATTTCATGTTCAAAAATGCAGAAAAGATAGTAGAACCATTGGAAAGGGGCTGCTAATGTTTTTGGTTATCCTTGAACCTAGAACTGGGCTGATAAGCATGTTTCATCATCCAGCCACTCGGTTCTAGGGTTCTGGAGCAATGCGGTAAACTGGCAGTGGGCACCTCTGCCTTGTCCTATTATGTGATCATAAACTCGTGAAGTTGAATATTTTTAAAATGACATTTCCAGACTTCCTTGCAGTCTGGCTTCTGGGTAGGAGTTAGATTCTGCCAATTAGATGTTCTTGGTAGAGATTTTGGAAGCAAAAATGAGACAAAGCTGTCTCCCTGTTACTGGCCTGGAGGTTCTGGAAGGAGACTGGCAGGAGGGCAGGGTGAAGCCCTGCTGCCTGATCCCTGGACCCAGCAAGAGTGCAGGGTCTTGAATGCAGCCTTTGCAGTGCAGCTTCCTTGGGACCGAGGAAGCAGCTCCCCGGGCATCCTGCTGCTCTGGAGGTCCGTCCTGGAGGCCCAGTCTGGAGGCCCTCCTCCAGCCCTTCCACATACTTCCTGTGCACCTCATTCCCTGTAGAACACCTGGCGAAAAACCTAGAGAGATTTCTCTTGCCACTAACTGAGCCCTTACCGGTGGAGCCTCTAACCTATGCTCAGAAAAAGGAGATGCTCTTTCACACCAGTTATTACAGTTTTAATTTATATATCTCTATTTCCAAATCATGAGAAGACCCATAGTTCCCAAGTGCATCAGTCAGGGTTCTCCGGAGAAATAGGACCAGTAGGAGATAGAGACAGACAAAGATAGATAGATAGATAGATGATAGATAGATAGATGATAGATAAATAGATGGATGATAGATGATAGGTAGATAGATTAGATAGATAGATAGATGATAGATAGATAGATAGATAGATGATAGATAGATGATAGATAGATAGATAGATGATAGATAGATAGAGATTTACTGTGAGGGATTGTCTCTCATGATTATGCAGGCTGAGAAGTCTCATGATCTGCTGTCTGGAAGCCGGAAAAGCAAGCGATATATAGTTCATTCTAAACCTAAAGGCCTGAGAACCAGGGGTGCCCAATCTAGGGTCCCAAGACCCAAGAACCAGAAGCCCTGATTACTGAGGGCAGGAAAAGATAATGTCCCAGCTCAAGCCAAGAGCAAATTTACCTTCCTTCTACTGTTTTTCCTTCTCTTTGGGCCCTTAAAGGATTTGGTGATGCCCACCCACATTGCAGAGGGTCATCTTCTTTACTCAGTTCACCAGTTCAAATGTTAATCTCTACCTCCAGAAACATGCTCACAGACACACCCAGAAATAATATTTTACCAGCTATCTGGGCATTCTTGGGCCCAGTCAAGTTGTCATATAAAATTAACCATCATACCGAGAAACATACTTCCTTATGTAAAGAACCTCTCTCCCTCTGTCCAAGCCATTACTCTCAGGAATAAATATTCCTTTAGCAAAAGCATAAATTGGGTTTGGGCATATTTAGATGGGAACTATTTGTCCTGCATTCAGGACTCTTACTGAGGAGAGGAGTTAACCAGAATTTGTAACATTAAGTGAGTAATACCACTAACTGACAAAGCAATATTGGAGGCACAAAATGCATTTGTAAAACCAAAGACTCGTAGTTAGGATTATGAAGGAATGATTTTTGTCCTTCCTCTTTCCTTTTTGAAGAAAACCATTTGTTTTTACCCAATATTTCCCCAACGGAGAAGTTAGGAGTTTGAGCTGATTTTTATTCTTTAGTTGGTGGGGGAAGAGGAGGGATGTCTTTTTTAAAATTTACTTTCTGAAGATTTCAGAAGACTACATCTATAAAATATTTACTAAGATTTTCATAAAACTTTATATACCAGTGAATTTCCCCTGTTCACAAAAGTCTCCGTCTCTTTAGGAGGTGAGGATAGAACACCAGCTGCTAATGCAAGTCTAGGTTAAGACTCATCAGAGGGGGATTTCAGAAGCCTGTAGGGCAATACAGCCCATTCAACCCTTTCATTTTATACAGAAAATGATCTCCTAAGGCTACATACATTCCAAGTGAATGCATCTAAATCTATTTAATTATTTGCCCAGACAAATCACCATCTCACTCCCATTTCCATGTTTATGGGGTTTATAATGAAGGGAACTGTTGGTGGGAGAGACCCTTGTTTAATAATTAAACAGGACAAGGGCATTAAAAGAAATGACCTGGCAGCCCATAGCTTCGGTCAAGAGCCTCAAAATTAAACAGAGAGGAAATGAAGGAAAAGGAAAAGAAAAGAATAAGAAAGTACCACTCAAAGAGTTAGGGTCTCTGGCACCAGGAAGCTTTCCTCCTTTTTCAGGTAGACAATAAGCCACAAAACAAGAGTTCAATTCATGCTAATTGCCTTCTCCATTGCTTTGCTGTTTCCCCCTCCCCCGTAACTCTTTAAGCTTTCTCTGAAAAAAAAAAAAAAAAGAAACTTTCTATTTTCTGCCTTGCTGGCTTGATAGTCCCTTCGAAGTATCTGAAGGCAGATCCAGCAATTGCAAATAAATATTTATTCCTGTTAGAACTGGAGGCTCACTTTCCCACTCTCCATGAGCTTTCCTTGTCTATGTGACAGTGACAAGGGTTGTGCTAGAAACTTTCCATTGCTCTAATGGAACAGGCCTAAAATACACCTCTGAGCAGCCAGATTCTTGGTGTACCACTAGCCCCTAACTATTCTTTCCAACAGCCAGGACCTAGGGTTGTGTCCCGGACTCCTATAGTCGCTGCGGGGCATGCAAAGGGGCACCGCCACACAGGAGATCTGAAAATACACTTCCAGGTAGCCACTCTTGCAGGCTAACGTACACATGAAGCTGACGTCAGGCATTCATTCACTGAATTATTTCCTTAATAAGATGCTACCCCTGGCCGACAACCTGAATGAGAGAAATGAGGTTGTATAAAAAAAAAAATAGTAAGGAAGGTGTCTTTGGAAGAAAGATCCTGTTGGAAAGTCACGGAGACTGACCTATGTGTGCCGAGCCACAAATAGAGCACAAAGTGCTGGAGTATCAGGGTTAAAATAAACGCAGCAATTCCTTTTGGATAATGTCTTCACCTTTTTCTTTTTCAAATGGGTGACAAACGGGCTCTGAAACAAAAAAAGCTGAGCCCTTATAATTTCTACCTGTGGCTACATTTTATCTCACTTTAATAAAAGTAGCACCCAACAGAAGTGAGAATGTCCCGGACGCACTTCCTGACCCGTACAAACCTCATAAAAAGTTTGTTGTTCACAGGCAGCTGTTTACTCAGGGGCAGATGGTGGGGCGAGGGACCGGGGGCAGGGCAGACGGGAGGAAAAAGGGGTGAAGGAAGGAAAATACCTCTTGAAGTAAATTCAGACAATTAAAATTCCATCACATGATCACCAACCTCAGGAAAGTTTTCAATAGAATAAAGAACCTTGGGTTCAGAAACCTTGACGCCGCGCTGTGAAATCAAGGTCTCTGGAACACTCAGACAGGAAAAGTTCTGTATATGGCAACACTGCCTTTGGCAGCGAACTTGCAAATTAACATCAAATGCTGCACAGTCAGGCAACTTCTAAGCAATCTCAAATAAGTACCGTCATCATTCATCTCTAGTTAAACAATGAGATTTTCATAAGAGCAACAGGAAAAGTTCTAGAAGGAAAGAACACGTCTCATTTCCATTGTTCTGCAGACACTCCCTCTCAGCCAGTGATTTTTTTTTTCCAGTTGCTAAGTGGGAGTCTGCTTATTGGAACATGAGAAAAGGTAAACCATTATTCTTTTATTCCAGTAAAGGGGAAGGGTGATTGTTTAATTCTTACATAACTCTGGGCAGATGATATGCAAAGTGCACTTCTTTGTGTGATTTAGCAGAATTTGTGCTTTCTTAGCCTCCCACCCAAGTAACTGGAAAACATCCACCTGATGAGGGAATGCCCGTGGGAGTCCCAGCCCTCTTGTTGGTACTGAGACTTGCTTGCAGATTGAGGGTGGGCTGTGCAAAGTATTCAACTTATTTTTGTTTGTTCTGAAAAATGGGGAGAGGGCTCTGAAACTATTTACACAAGCCTCGATGTTGCTATGAAGGTACATAAACTTCCCCTAAAGTGCTATGTAATCCACAAAAATTTTGTTACACACACAATAATGGCAACCATTGTAACTGAGTATCTATAGTCATGATTGTGACCCAAACTTGATCAGATTAATCATTAAGTTTTTACTGAGACCTCTTCCACTCTTAAAAGTTCTTTAACTCTGTACTAGAATCACAAACACCAGTGTTTTGAGTGAATAGTAAAGCTTATTATAAAATATAATACAGAACAGGTTTGTTTGGTTTTTTTTACTTTTTATTTTGAAATAATTATGGACTCACAAGTTACAAAAAATAATACAGAGAGGTTCCTTACACCATGCACCCAACTCCCCCCAGTATAACACCTTATATGACTATAGTACATTATCAAAGCCAGGAAACTGACATAGACACAATACCACTCACTAGATACCATTAACTAGATTCAGACCTTACAGAGATTAGAACAGGTTAAACCATTTGGGCACAGCTGGAGGTAACTTGAACACTTGCATGAAATTTATCCTTGGGGTAACCTGGTATAGAGAATTGAGTTCGCTGTCATCAGACCTAGATATCTGGGCAAATTATTTTTCACTGAGTCTTAGTTTGTGTATCTGCAGGATAGGAATTATACTACTACCCAAGTAAATTCGTATGAGGAAACATCTTCAGTCCAGTGAGAGCAGCATATTTTAGGAACCCCAACTGTAATAGTGTTCTTCGTTCCCTGAGACCTTACACTTCACTTCTCAGGATTTTATAGGAATCCCAGGTGATCTCCCCAAAATCAGCCTGGTTCTTGATTCCCTACCCCTCTCAGGTTGTTCCTGTCTGTTGACAAAAGCACATCCTGAAAATATTTGAAGTGAGAAGTTTCAATTCTGGGATGGGCTTAATACCACTTCCCTTAGACGTAGCTCCCTACGCCAAGACAGGGACCTGAAAGTTTTGAGATTGCACTGCTCTACCCAGCCACCCAGCTGGTCTGGACCTGCTCCTGTGGACTGGCACCCAAGCTGGTTGTTGAGGGTGGGCTAGACTGTCATCCCCTTCGGTTCCCTCCCCTGGCTCTGAGGCGTGCCCTGAGGCTTTGACACCGGAAGTTAGGTGGAGGGATCAGGCAGTCCCCAATTGTGGGTTTTCTTTCTGCCTCCCTGACTACTTGCCATCCTGTGCAGGTGTGCAATTTGCACTAATTGTACCATTGGTCCTGAGGGTGATGATAAAATCCATATATATGGGCTTCCCCACTTCCTGTCTCTTATTGTATCTCACAATAATTTGTCTATTATAAGCCAACTGGGCAAGTGTCATCTTTCATTCTCTTTTTGGTACGATGCCTGCCATGCTTAAATGCCCCATTAATAAAATTCCAGTAACAACCTTTCTCTGATCTAGTGTTCTGGAGGTAGCACTAGGCAGAGGATGAATCTGGTGTGGAATTCCTTAGAGCCTGGGTCCCTTGCAGAGGCTCTGGGGTCACCGCAGTGTTGGCTGGAGATGGGGTAGAGAGAGTCAAAGGTGTCATGAGGGCCGTGTGGAGGAAGGCACACAGACAGGAGCAAGTTGAGAGAATGGGAAGTTGGAGTGGGGGTGAGTATACATCTGCTTAAGGGAAGCATGAGGTTTTTGTGAAGAGCTTCACCCTTGGGACCAGCCTGTCAGAACCTCAGCTCTGCCACTGACCAGCTGTGTGCTAATGACAAATTCTTTAACCCTCCTTAGACTCTATTTTCTCATCTGTAAATGAGGATAACAATACCTACCTCTTAGATCACATTACAGTAAATGCAAAACAAAAGTGAAGAAAAAGTATCCAGGGCCTCAATCGAGGTAAATTTTCCTACCCACTTTAACCTTCTAGAAATATCTAAACACAATTCAACCTGGAGGTGTTCCCCATCAACACTCAGGCACTGAGGGCCTAGGACAATTTACACAGGTTTAGGATTCCATTCCCGCTGACCTTTAGGTTGGGTGTCAAATCTACCCTGAGAGCATAGGAGGATTGGGACAAGAATAGTTGCAGGACCGCATTACATTTAGAAAACTGAGGTAGGTCACACCCTGAGACCCTCTGCTAACCAGGTGTGAAGGCCTCAGATCTGAAAGGCAGGTGCTTTTTTTCTCCAAAGCATAGGGGAATGGGGGGGATGCCGGCTGCACCTGTGCCAAAGGTCGCGCTCCCTGCTCTAGCGGTGGCTCGCGGGCGCACGACGGTGCGGGGAGCGAGGGACAGCGTCGCGCGGCAGAAGCCTAATTCCGGGGCGCACCGTCGTCCCCCGTGGCGCGGCGGCCGCCAGGTGGCACCAGGACCCAGGAACTGGGCGCTGCCCGCGCACGGGGCAGGGCGTGAAGGGGTTAACGGGTGGGCAGGGCTGCGTAGCCAGCGCTTCGGAGAACCCACCGGGGTACGCGGAGGAGGGAGCGGCCGGGGGCTGCGGAGCCCGGCGCGGCGCCGGGCGGGGGCGCGGCCAATTGGACGGCGGGCCCGGCGCGCGCGGAGCCAGGCGACATGGAGGCAGGCGCGGCAGCCAGCCGCCCCTGACGCGCCGCTCCATCCCGGTGGTCGGCGAGGCCGAGCCGACCTGGGCTCCGCGGCGCGGAGATGAGCAGGTCGGCGGCGCTCCTGCTCTGCCTGCTGGGCTGCCACGTCTGGAAGGCGGTGACCAAGACGCTGCGGGATCCGGGTGCCGGAGCCCAAGGTGGGTGCACGACGGGGCCGAAAGGCGAGGCCGGGCCGGCGGGCTTTTGTGTGGGCCACGGGCCTGCCGCAGAGGTGGTGGCGGGGAGGCTCTCGGGCCGCATTGTGTCGCGGCCGCCGAAGCCGGGCCTGCAGCCCCCGCGCTGCGCTCCGGAGGGGGCGGCGCCGCCCCGGGACGCCGAGGGGCCTGGAGCAGATGCTTCTGAGAGGCTGGGGACAGGTGGGGGTGCGGGTGGCACCAGCTTTGCTGCTTCGGGTGGCGCGTTCTAATGCATCCGAAGGTCGTTTTCTTTATGCCGTGACACGGCATGCGGCTCCATCTCCTCCTTCGCCCCAGCCACAGGGGCAGCCCCCGGGTCGTCGCTGCCCGCTCTCCCCTCCGGAATCCTAGAAGCCCGGGCGCGAAGGCTACGCTCGATTCTCTTCTTTTTCGTGGTGGCGAGGGGTTGGCCACTACCTTTGGGGTGCCCACTGCACCCCGGGACCCCGAGGTCCACCGGCCTGCAGCACTTCGGGAAAGTTTTGGGGGTCTCCTCCTCCTCCCTATTCGACGTCTTCCCTAGGCCTTGAGGGATCTCCTCATCGCCCCAGGAATCACCCTCGGAAGGGGAGAAGGAATTGGAACTGGGAGGCCTTAATCACTTTAAAACAACAACAATCATTTCCAGGTCTGTATGTCGCCAGCTCCTGCCTTTTGTCTAATCTTTGGCCTTTGCAAATCTGCTTTCCAGCCCTGGAAGTGATGTGGTCGCCTCTGAGGAAGGCCAGACGGCTGTCTTTTGTTTTTAAAGCACAAATTTATTTGTGGGGAACCCCAAAGCTTCCTTTGCACGCGTTTGTGGGGACAAAAATCGAGTGCTCCTCTGTCGCCTGCCTTTTCACAAGGGTGAGTGAGGCCACCGCAGAAGAGCATCTGCCTCCGCGCAGGACACCGCTGCCGCCTCCCGCAGACCTCTCGGGTCTCCCGCAAGGGTCCCTCTGCAGCCCTGGAGACCACCCCCTCCGCCCCAGCCTGCTTGCCCATGCCCTTTCCTCGCGGAAAGGTGTGTGTCTTGGTGAAGTCAGGCCTGCAGGCAGAATGAAGAGCGCTCCCTCCCGTGTCCTCTTGCTGAGACTCTGCCTTACCCCCATCCTCATTCTAACCCTCTTTTTCCCTTGTGCAAGATACAGGAGCGGAGAACCTGGGTGGCCTGCCACCCCTGATGTTGTATCAAGGAGTAGAGTCTACCCACAGTCTGCTGGGTTTAGTTTGTTACCTACGTGTTGAATGAAAGGCTTTCATAGCCATCTCTTGCTGTACCGTTTGCCGGCATCTCTTTCATGCACTGCTTTTGCTATAGCTATGGTATGATATGACCGTTATGAATTGTGTATAAATGTAGGAATGTATGTCATGGAAGGGGGGACATTGACAAGGTACAAAAAGATCCATGTATTTCTTCATGTAGGAAATGAATGTTTGGGACATTAGATCATTGGTGTTGAATTGTAGCCTCTTTCATTAATGCTCTACTGCTCTTTGAATCAGCTATTTTAATGAGTGATATTTGCGTGTCGAGGAGGCCATTAATTCCAAAGAAGGGGTTGAATTTTTTGTTTTCCACTTGAAGTGCAGTATATAGATATGTTAAGTTCATGCACTTGTAGAATAGAGAAGGCTTGGTTGGCCTCAAGTAGGGAACGAAAAGTCCTGAAACAACCTACTAGGTTTTGGTTGGAGACCACATTTTAACAGAGATTTTGCTGCTAAAAATCAGATAAGGTAACTCCACTCTCAGAAATGGAATGGTCTGTGAAGTGGAAGAGAAATGATCAACCTGTGAGGATATTTATGCCATAGCTAAGAGAATCTTAGTATAGGGGACGGTTGAGTGGAATCTTTTTCCACTTAGATTACTTCCTTGATTGGATAAGGATGACCTGTTAAAGAGTTGAGCCCAGGAGCCCTAACTGAAGTCAGGGTCTCACTACCTGGCATCTGGAATTTGAGCTAGGACCATTTTTATGGGAATGGACAATATCTCCTTTGACATTCTAAGGTCTCTTTCACCACTCTTGAGTTCTTCAAACCATCTTGACACTTATCTTGTAACATAGTTTTAAAATGCATGTTTTCTCTACTCTCCTGGATCGCACACAATGAAGACAAATGCCACATCTGATTTCACTTTGCATTTTCCACAGCAGTTTGTAGATTGTTTTGCACACGGTCAGCGCTGCCTTGATGAAGGGTTGAAGACAGTACAGTTACTGTAGTAAATGTGTACAGAGATTTTCAACCTTTTTCATCTTATGGCACACATAAACTACTTACTGCAATTCTGTGGCACACCCCAAAATATATTTTTTGCCAATCTGACAAAAAATACATATAATTTTGATTCATTCACACCGATGGCTATTGTTGTGTTGTCTGTTGTCATTTTAAAATTTGACAATCTAAGGGAAAGGAGGTCAGTGCCCCTGACTAAAGAGTCAGGCACTGCATGTTTGAAAAATTCTTGTGGCGTGCAGGTTAAAAAAATCACGGCTGTAGTGCAACCTGCAGTCATCATCATGAGCATGCATTTTAAGGAGAAAGCTTCAGAGTTTATCTTCTCTGAAACCAAATTTGTAGGAGTTTTACTTCTGTGGCTGAAACTTACTTGAATCATACCTTGAACATGAATTGTGCACACACAGACATTGTGTACCAACAGGGCTTAGGAATTACTTGGGAAAAATTTAGAGACCCAGAACACACAGATCATACACTGTGTGGTATTCCAGTTAGAGTCTTGAGACTAAACGACACCTTCTTCATTAAACGAATCTTTACTGTGTTATCTGAGGAAATGAACATCTTGCAAAACTTCTTGGCATAACTTTGCTATTTATATATTTAAGGCAAGATTTAAGGTTTGGCTTCAGAGTCTCTCTTCTTACTGTCACTGCTTTGAATCAGCAAAGGGATTTCAAAGGGAACGGGTGTCACAGTGAGGCTTTGCTAATCATGAATTTGAACTAGTTCTAAAATAAGATCACATATTTTTATTAATTGTTTCATCTAGGTTGCTCTAAAGTGTTTATAGTACTTTTTTTTTTTGGAAATGTTACAGAAACTTATTCCAAAGTATTGACTAGTTTTGCCTTGTTCCATCTTTTACAAACTGTGTGTTGAGGCTGGCTCGATAGAGAGGACTGTCCTTGAAGAACAGTAAATTGTGCAGATGTACTCTTCAGGGATGTATTTTCGAAGCCCAGCACACTTTATTTGCCAAAAGAGGTCAGAGCTAGGTTAAGGACTTCGGTCTTGGACTTCTTTTTTATGGTCTTGACTTTGCTACTCATTATCTAATTTTGCAATGATGTGTTAACTTTTTGTTCATCTCAGAGCAGCTGCAGTGTCATAACATTTGAGGTGAATTGTTGGCTGTCTCTCTTCTTCTTGAGAGGTCTATTCTTGGTGAAACTCAAATTTCAGTTATTAGAACACCTCAAAACACTTGAAAGTCCATGAAGCAACACAAGATATGAGGAGAATCAGTCAACAAAGCCCAACTTAGGCTGACATCATATTAAGAACATATCACCTAAATAAAACTTGCAGACTCACATCATAGGAAACTGTAGGACTTCACTGAAGCCAGCTGTGAAAGCTTTGTCTAGAAGCAACAGCAAAGTCTAGGGAATTTCTGGGAAGGTCATTGAAATGACTTTATGAATTATTTTTGTATCCTATTGGTGCTTGCCCTATAACACAAGTGATACCTGGGTTTTTAAACTTATAGCCTGCAAATGAAAGTACTTTCTAAGTTTTAATCAACTGTATTTTGAACAAATTTGTAATGATATATTTGTAAATCTGTACACTTTTATTATTGTTGATAAATACTAATTTAGTAATTTTAGCAAATACTACTTACTAAAAAAGCACTTGGAAATAAGTTGGAGAGACAACAGACAATGCTGTATAATTGAAGGAAAAAATGGATAAAAGCTTTTTGGAAAACTAGATGGAAGAATTTGTCCTGTGATAACAACCACCTTTTGTATCTTCTGTGAAGCATGTGTAATGGGAATTATAATATAGTTCAATAATGCTGTTGTAGTTTGATCAAGTTATAGATTAATATCATGAAAAAGTCTTTTGCACTTGACATCACTAAATATAATTTCAAAACTTTTAGACTCCAGTTCTAGCTAAATTATTCAAGTACAACAAATATGGAACTGAACGTATTTTTAAAATTAAACTTGGCATTCTACTAGACCAATTAATTGTATGAAATCATTGTTTTTAAAAGAAATTACACAGTGTGACCCAATAGTATGCCCTATATTAAGAAAAGTATAATTTTTGTAAATAAGCCAAATTTGAGGCAATTAAATATTTTAGAAAGTGGTTTATAATATTTTTTTCTTAAAAATAAACAGTTCAGTCAACATATTTGAGATGATCCCACCTTCTTCCGATCAAGCCTCTGTTTGAAATGATTTACTAGCTCCTCTTCCTCATGGATTCCAGTCAGTCTACAAAAAATTTTCTTTTCCTTTCATTTACGCCTTACAGAATTTATTAATCCTTACAGATTCCATTAATTAAACCCTTTTATACAGACGACTCTACTTTTTATAACTCTTCCTTGACCTTGTGTCCTAGCTCTATTTCTTTATATCCAACAAGTTACTAGACAGCTTTATTTCAGCACCAAGTATACCTCTAATGCCTCACCTTCCAACTTCCTTCTCCAACCCGGCACAGTCCGTTAACGAGAGTTGAAATCTGGATGTCCCCTTACGTCCTTTCAGCCTTGTAATCTATGTAGTCGGTAATCTTACAGGTGCATTTATATGGCATCTTTACCTAAGTGCCTTTAGATCAAGATAGATATATTCATATACTATCAGAAGGGTCTTGAAGATCAAGTTTATACTCCCTGTTCTGGAGATGAGGAAACCCAGGCCGAGAGAAGAAAGGTGACCCGAGATGATGGTGCCCTCTAACCACACAGACCCTGTGGGAGGTAGAATAATGAGCCCCAAAGATGGCCATGTCCTAATCCCTGGAACCTGTGAATATATTACTTTACATGGCAGAGAGGACTTTACAGAATCGATTAAGTTAAGGATCTTGAGGTGGGAAGGTTATTTCGGATTATCCAAGCGGACCCGCTGTAATCACAGGGATCCTTACAAGAGGGAGGCAGAGCCTGAGAAGATGTGGCCACAGAAGCAGAGGCAGAGGCAGACTGAGGATGTCACACAGCTGGCTGTGAAGGTGGAGGTGGGGCCCTGAGCCACGGAACGCAAGCGGCCTCTAGAAGCCGGAAGAGGCGAGGGAACTGGTTCTCCCCTGGAACCTGCAGAAGGGAACGCTGCCTTGCCAGCATCCTCCTCACTTTAAGCCCGATTTATCGATTTTGGGGTTCCGACTTCCGGAGTCGTAAAATAGTCAATCCATGTTGTTATAAGCCTCTGAATTGTGGTAATTTGTTATAGGAGAAATGTGAAACTAATACAGACCCTAATCCTCAAGAATTATGGAAAAAAGATGCACCCATACAGTCGGTAATATAGACTACTTCCTGGGACCAAGCCACTGAAGTAACAGTTGGAGGAATGCCTGAAGTTTTTGCATCTATTTATCAAAAATCTGCCAAGTTGGAGCTACGCTGGGGCTTCTTGAGGCTCGCCTCAAGGACCCTTAGTACAACCACCAAAATAACCACTTTTTTCTCCCAATAAGATCAGTGAGGGTGTGGTTTTTATTTGTAAGTAAGCTACATGAGTCCTCTGCATTCCATCCAGGGTTGGGATTATTTACACCTGGAGGGAGAACATGTAAGCCACTTTTAAAAATCTTGCTTGCTTTTAAGCTTTGCTCTAATTTTTGCTGAAGTGTACCTGTTGGTAGTAAATGAGGTAAAAGAAAGTTGTGATTGAATGTCACCATAGGCTCTCCATGTCTTCATGTAAGGAAATGATGGGGCCCCTCCATCTCAGAATGGCCTCCCAGGTGTTGCCTGAGAGGCTCGGCACAGCCCCTCTGATGTTTCTCTGCTTCCCTTGGGCAGACGAGCCCCACAAGCTCTGGGCCTGGACCACACAAACAATTGAAGACAGCTCAGTGCAGGCAGAGGGCAGAGCACTGTGGAAACACCTGGATCGTTCTTGACACTGCACCTGCTAGGGAATATAGGAAGTGTGAAACTGCTTGTCTTGTGAATTTTCCATCTCACTGCGAGCAAACAAATCAAGTTCAGTGTGGTCTAGAGAAGGAAGGCATGTGACATTTGGGCAGGTCCCACACAGCAGCTGAGGGGGTCACTGGCAATGTGGTGTGGAATTCAAACCTCACGGGCTGGGGGAAGGACAAGGATAATGAAGTGTCCTGGCTCAAGTCTCTTTCCAAGGAATTGAACTCAAGAATGGAGAGAAGTTTGAACCTTCTGGATTTTAGGGCTTTGGCCAAGGGGTAAGTAAATAATGGAGAAAGGGAGGGAATCACTAAAGTTAAAATTTTAAGGCTGAAGACCTAACCACTTGTTAAGAAGGTATCATACCTGTCTTCCCAGCACATCTCATAAACATTCATTATTCAGTTCTCTTCGTTTTCACTACCGTGCACACCTGAGCCCTCAGAGGGTGCTTGCTGAAGGCAGCATGTCTTTCTGTCTTAGTCTGTTTTTTTGACCCAGTGTCTCTTTCATGACATCCCTCCGAAGACCACTTTAGCCACGTTTCTTTCCTATGGAAAAACACTTAGTATATTTGTGTTGCCCAAAGTATGTCTAAAATTACTGAACCTGGCTTTTACAGTCTTCCTGCCTTTTCTCTCGTGCCCGTTCCAACTTTATCTCCTATCCCTCCCCAGTTTAAATCATCTTCTCCAGCTAGAACATAGCACTCACCGTCCCCTGGGTGACTGTTGCACATCCTCACTTCCCTTTGCCTACACCTGTGTTCCTCTTTCCTGCTCTCGAAATCCTGAATATTGAGTATCTGCTCTATGAAGACAGTATGCTACTTTTTAGACAAAGAAAGGGTGGTGTGGAAGGGGACAATATATTTTTGTGTAAGCTTGATTATTTAGAAGTATTTACCCCATACTATTTTATAATCCAATTGGAAAAGGAATGAAAAAATAAATTCATAAAGTAAGAAGGACAAAACTAAGATACTTTTAATGTAATTAGGCAAGAGTTTATTGACTAAGCTCAAACACATTATGATGGATGACTAAAGTCCAGCTGTCGGTTACCTGTGATGTTTATTTCTAATTTATCCACAGTAAGACTGAGGAAGGTTTATTTTCTGGAGCATAACTGTTCAGCACATCACTGAGTGCTCTTAAAAGTTGTAAGAAAACCCCTTTTGGTGATCAGATAGTTAAGCAGAGACTACATGGATTGGAAGATAATGGTTCTATGTTGCTTTCCAATGGCAGTTGATGTTCTGAATAAAATAATTAAAGAAACAAGTGTTTACAGCTCGTTGTACTTAAATTGCATGGGGAGATAAGATGATCAAATATGGATTTAATATGTTAAAATATTTCAGATTCTTAATTTTATATAAAACATGTAAACACTTATTCAAATATTTTCCTAGCAAATGGCATAGGAAAAGCTGGCTTGGGAAAAGATACCTTGGAAGTTAGTATTGATTTTATACAAGATTGGTTTGTTTTATAATTTTGTTTGTTTTGCGCTGTGCCCCACAGGAGTAGAGAAGTGTGAGTTTATGAGGAAAGACAACTGTTTCCAAGTCAGATGAACATTTTATTTGGTTGAACTTACTTCTTGAACTCAGAATTTGAGTAGAAGAGTTATTGAATTCACATAGAGGGAAAGATTTTTAATGTAATTTTTAATGCAATTTTGAGAGAGCTGAGCTCAGGACACTGAACACTGATTAAAGCTATTCTCAATGAATAAGGTGAGTCATTAGTAAGACTTCTGATTTCTAAACAGTAATTAGTATCAGAGTCTCAATGGATGAGGTTTATTCTCTTCCTCTTTGTACCGGTTAGAGTGTGGTTGTGGTCTGGTTCCTTTATACCACAGTTAAGTTTATATCTTGAAGAGAAGGTCAACAAGAAGCATGATCTAATGAAAATTTGTCTTAACATAGATAATTAAAGCACATGGAACTTGGGTCTTAATATTTTATATTAATATTTTATTTATTCTTAATTTGATTATGAGTCGTATGATTTATAGTTTATTAAAATTTTATTAATCATTTGGATGAGTACATTTCTGGGAAATTGATTATATTTTCTTTTTTTAAGTGTATTTATTGATTATGCTATTACAGTTGTCCCAGTTTTTCCCCTTTAGCCCCCTTCATCCAGTACCCCATTCCCCCCAACAATCTCCCCCCTTGCTTCATGTCCATGTGTTGTGCATATAAGTTCTTTAGCTTCTCCATTTCCTATTCTGTTCTTAACCTCCCCCTGTCTATTTCGTGCCTGTCAATTTGTACTCATTAACCCCTGTACCTTTTCCCCCATTCTTCCCCTCCCCACCACCCCCACTGATAACCCCCAAAATGATCTCTATCCATATCTATGATCCTGTTCCTGTTCTGGCTGTTTGCTTAGTTTGTTTTTGTTTTTTAGATTCAGTTGTTGATAGTTGTGAATTTGTTGTCATTTTACTGTCATAGTTTTGATCTTTTTCTTAATTAAGTCCCTTAACATTTCTTATGATAAGGGCTGAGTGATGATGAATTCCTTTAGTTCTGTCTTGTCTGGGAAGCACTTCATTTTCCCTTCCATTCTAAATGATAGATTTGCTGGGTTGTAGGTCCTTGCTTTTCATGACTTTTAATACTTCTTGCAAAGTTTCTTTTGAGAAATCAGCGGATAGTCTTATGGGAGTTCCTTTGTAGGTAACTCTCTGCTTTTCTCTTGCTGCTTTTAAGATTCTCTCTTTATCTTTAACATTTGACAACGTAATTTACAACATGTCTTGGTGTAGTCCTCTTTGGGCCCAACTTGTTTGGGACTCTCTGTGCTTCCTGGACTTGTATGTCTATTTCCTCCACCAAATTAGGGAAGTTTTTTTTTCATTATTTTTTCAAATAAGTTTTCAGTTTCTTGCTCTTCCTCTTTTCTTTCTGGCATCCCTATGATTCAGATGTTGGCGTGTTTGGAGATGTCCCAGAGTCTTCTTATTCTCTCCTCATTTTTTTGAATTCTTGTTTCTTCATTCTTTTCTGGTTGACTGTTTATTTCTTCCTTATGTTCTGATTCATTGATTTGAACCCTGGCTTGCTTCCCTTTACCATTGGTTCCTTGTAGGTTTTTCTTCATCTCACTTAGTGTAACCTTCATTCCTTCCCTTATGCTTTTGCTGTACTCAGTGAGTTCTCTGAGCATTCTGATCACCAGTGTTTTAAACTCTGCATCTGATAGGTTGGCTATCTCCATTTCACTTAGTTCTTTTACTGGGGTTTTGTTCTGTTCTTTCATTTGAGCTGTATTTCTTTGCCTCCTCAATTTCAGAGCCTCTCTGTGTTTGTTTTTGTGTATTAGGTAGAGCTGCTTTGACTCCCTGTCTTGGCACACCTGTTACATTGTGTAGGGCAGCACCTCAGGTAATTGCCAGAGTGGGGCAACCCACTTCAGTGCTTTGTGGCCGTGTAGGGGGAGGGCTCAGAGAGGGGACAGTGCCACTACCTGACTGCTGGAGGCTTGTTCAGCACTCACCCGGATCCCACATTCAGTCACTTATGCTACTGGTACCCCTCTAGCTGTTGCCCTGGTGGCGATTCCTTGAGTGGGTGGGTTGGCATACATACCACAACCCTGTGGGTCCTTTATACAGATTTGGACTCGCCTGAGAAACCCACAGTTTCATCTCCTGCTCCAACCCACACTGGTTTTTGCAGCCAGGAATTTTGAGACTTTATTTTCCTGGCCTGGAACCCTGGGCTCCACGATCTGGCCTGAGGCTCACTCCCGAGGTATCCCTCACGTGGGACCGCCTATTCTGCCAGCTGCTGCAGCTTCCGCCTGGTCACTGCCACCTCGCCACCACTGCACCGCATCCTCTCCACCCTGGCTCCCCGTCTCCACCCCTCCTTACCCGTCTGTGTGAATATGTCTTTAAATCCTTGGTTGTTGGGCTTTCATACAGTTTGATTTTCTGGCAGTTCAGGGTAGTTTTTGTTTTGAGGTTAGTTGTAAACCTTCTTATGGTTGTGAAAGGAGGCAAATCGTGTCTGCCCACACCTCGATCTTGACTGGAAGTCTGATTATACTTTCTTAATGAAATGTGAAAAGGGCTGTTTTAGTCCATTCAGGATGCTACAATAGAATACCATAGATTGGGTGTCTTTTACTCAACAGAAATTGATTTCTTACTGTTTTAAAGGCTGGGAACTCCAAGATGAAGGCACTGGCAGATTAGGTGTCTGGTTAGGAGACAGCCATCGTTTTGCTATGCAGTAGCAGAGGGGCTCCTAGTGGTGTCTTCTTACAAAGTCACTAATCCCATTCCTGTGGTCTCCACCCTCATGACATAATCACCTCTCAAAGCACCACCTACAAATATAATAACATTAAAGGTTAGGTTTCAACATATACTGTAAATTAGGAGGGGACACAAACATTCAGTCTTTTGCAAAATTTAGGTTAAAAAACTGTGGACAGTAAGTATGAGTTAACAAAATTGCAGAATAGAAAGGAAGAAACCTATTTTTTTTTTTTTAAAAAAAAGACTTACATCTTTTAGGTGACTACAAGATTAGTTAAGTAAAAAGTGAGTAGAAAGTGTGACTTGGTTACCCAAAGTGCCAGGGTGACCTTGGGCTGCCCTGATGAATGCCTGGTTTCTAGAAAGATTAGGACATAATCCTGTTGTGTCATGTGCTAGTGGGACTGTACCTGAAGGATTGTATTTGGTCCTGGATGCCAGATTTAAGATTTATTGACCCTCCACAGTACATTGAGAGGAGAGCTTGAAATCAGGTCACTTGGCTTTGTATGTCATTCTTACCCATATCATGTGATCATCTGTCCACGACATTCATGAATGGTGGGCTGGGCCTGCTGGCCCCTGTGGTCACACAGCCCTCAGCCAGAAGCTTCTCCCCATTGGTCCTCAACAGGCTCAGCCCCAGAAGAGCTGAACTAAGTTCATCAGGTGGAGGAACTCCATGCATGTTGCTGTTGTCATTTCAAAAAGCAAGGCAGATAAATAGGTAGCTTCAAAGTCTTATTTATGAAAGATCATCCCAGAGAATATGTGGTCTAGAGCAAAACAGATACAAGGAGACTCTTTAGGGAACCACAGATATTTTAAGGACTAGTGCATTCATTCCCTATTGCTGCCTTCACAGATTATCTGAAATACAGCAGCTCGGGGCAGCACCCATTGCTGTCCCACCACAGCTGCCATCGGTGGGAAGTTGGAGCACAGCATGGCTCAGGTCAGTCTCTGCTTAGGGTCTCACAGGCCTAAATCAAAGCATCAGCAGGGCTGTGCTCTTGTTTTGAAGGTTCTGAGAAGAATTTGCTTCCAAACCCATTCAAATTGTCAGATTTCTGTTCCTTGCAGATAGAGAGCCAAGGTCTCTGTTTCTTTACTGGGTGTCAGTGGGAACCTCTCCTCACTCCTTAAGGCCACATGCGTTCTTTGTCACATTGCCCTTTCCTTTGCCAAGACAGCAGCATCACATCCAGTCCTCACATACCACATCTCTTGATATCTCTTCTGCCTTGTCTCTCTGACCACAAACAAAGAAAATTCTGTGCATTTAAGGGCTCATGTGACTGGAGCGAGATGGCAGCTGGTGGTCTCACATTTGAGTGCAGAAAAACCGGGAGGAACAATTAGGGAGTGAGACAGACCACGCAACTCAGGGTTCCAGCGTGGGAAACAAAGCCTCAAAACCTCTGGCTGTAAAAACCTGTGGTGGTTGCGGTGGCAGGAGAAACTGCCAGCCTCATAGGAGTGTTCGTTGGAGAGATCCACAGGGTCCTAGAACATACGCAAACCCACCCACCTGGGAATCAGCACCAGAAGGGCTTGATTTGCTTGTGGGTAGCAGGGAAAGTGATTGAAAGTCAGCCAAGAGCTGAGCATGTGGCACTGTTCCCTCTGACCCCTCCCCTACATACAGTGCCACAACGCAGTGACTTGAGTTGCCCTACCTTGGTGGATACCTAAGGCTCTGCCCCTTATGACGTAACAGGTGTGCCAAGACAAGGAAATACGGCGCAAATGAAAGAAAAGATCAAAACTCCAAAAAAAGAACTAAACAACAAAAAGATAGCCAAGCTATCAGAGGCAGAGTTCCGAACACTGGTAATCAGGATACTTACAGAAATGGTTGCGTATGGTCCCAAAATAGAGGAAAAAGTGAAGGCTGTGCAAAGTGAAATAAAGAAAAATACATGGGGAACCAACAATGAAGGGCAGGAAATCAGGACTCAAATCAATGATTTAAAGCAGAAATAAACATTCAACCAGAACAGAACGATGAAACAAGAATTCAAAAAAATGAGGAGAAGCTCAGGAACCTCTGAGACAACTGTAAATGTTCCAACATCCAATCATAGGGGTGCCAGAAGGAGAAGAAGAAGAGCAAGAATAGAAAAATTATTTGAAAAAATAATAAAGGAGAACTTCCCCAATCTGGCAAAGGAAATGGATTTCTAGGAAGTCCAGGATGCTCAGAGAGTCCCAAAGAAAGGTGGACCCAAGGAAGCACACACCAAGGCACATCATAATTATATTACCCAAGATGAAAGATAAGGAGAGAATCTTAAAAGCAGCAAGAGAAAAGGAGACAGTTACCTACAAGGGAGTTCCCATAAGACTATCAGCTGATTTCTCCAAAGAAACCTTATAGGCAAGAAGGGGCTGGAAAGAAGCATCCAAAGTCATGAAAGGCAAGGACCTACATCCAAGATTATCTAAACAGCAAAGCTATCATTTAGAATGGAAGGGCAGAGAAAGCGCTTCCCAGAATAAAGTAAAATTAAAGGAGTTCATCATCACCAAGCCCTTATTACATGAAATATTAAAGGGGCTTATCTAACAAAAAGAAGATCAAAACTATGAACAGTAAAATGACAACAAGCTTGCAACTATCAACACCTGAACCTAAACAAAAACAAAAACAGGTTAAGCAAACAACTAGAACAGGAACAGCATCACAGAAATGGAGATCACATGGAGGGTTATCGGGGGGAGGGGAAGGGGGGCAGAATGGGAGAACAGGTACAGGAACTAAGAAGCATAAATGTTGGGTACAAAATAGATGGGGAGGTTAAGAATATTATAGGAAAGGGAGAAGCCAAAGAACCTATATGTACGACGCATGGACATGAACTAAGGAGGGGAATGCTAGTGGGAGGGGGACTACAGGGAGGAGGGGAATAAAGGGGAAAAAAAATGCAACAACTGTAACAGCATAATCAATAAAATATACTTTAAAAAAATGAAAGGGCTCGTGTGATTAGATTGGACCTTTCGGATAACCCAAGAAAATCTCCCTAATTTACAGTCTGTAACTTTAGGTAACCTCTGCAGTTTCTTTTACTATTTGACAAGACATATTTGCCGGTTGCAGGGGTGAGGGCATGGACATCTTTAGGGGGCTCATTCCACCATAACGTGGAGGATGGGTCAGTCGGGCTCAGTGGGTAGGGGGTGGGCACGGCAGATCTCCCTGCCAAAGGAGAGGCTGAGAAGAACAGGGAAGAGGACTGCACTGAGGGTCCTTCCACTGAGACTTGAGAAGGGTTTGGATGAGTGAATTCTGTGTCTCTTCCTGCCCTAAGACTTTAGATGGTAAACTCTATGGACTAAGTTCTAAATTCTGTGGATTCACATGCAAGAGAACCTAAGGCAGCCTATTTGATACCAAATGCTGTATTTAAAGTGGTCCTGAGTGTTTATTTTGATAACTAATATACTAAATTCTTTGACTGGTAAATATTTAGACATCTCTGCTGTCCTTAATGTTAAATTAGTATAATAGTGACAGGCACTCTCAGCTTCATTCACCGAGATGGGGAAAAAATTAATAAGGATTAGCTAATATGTATTGGGTGCTCATTGCATGCCTGCCATGGTGCTAAGTACCAAATGGATTATTTTACTTAATCTTCCCATTAATTTTGTGTGGTGTAAATATCAGTCTCACATTGTAGAAGAGGAATTTGAGGCACAGAGAAATTACACCACTTTCCCAAAGTCACACAGTAAGTGGCAGAGTCCGCCATGTGACACTAATCAGTCTGGACCTCACCCTCAGAACAGGCAGCTTTTATGTCTTGGAGGATTAGATGGTAATTTTACACAATTTTAGTCATCGTAGCATTTTACCAATATAAAAAAGGGGGCTCTTAATGGGCCTGGTTGGTTCTTATGTGGAAAGACAAAGTACCTTACTGTGTATGGGGGGTGAGGTTGGGAGCCCCTTTTTGCCTTTGAACCATGCAAAGCAGCCTTGCACAGCTGTTTGCTGAGAGCAGCTCATAAGAGCACAGCTCTGTGCTTGGTGCTGTGTGGGACCCAGATGCGTGGAAGTGATAAGTTCACACAAGTAACTCTGATGAGCTCTTTGAGGGAGGTCTAATGGAGCAGGCGGGAGTTGGGGTTACACCCAGCTGGGAGCAGGGGAGTCTTCTGGCTTGTGTTTCAAGTCTATTAGCATTTGGTAAACTGTTTATATAACAAAAGAAACTTGTTAGAACGCATCAGTTGGAGAGTTGGGGCTAGGGAAGCATGTGGTTATTTGTAAAACAGTCCTTTCAGGTATGCTTGGGTTTGTAAAGCATAATGAGATGCCCTTGTTTTCCTTTGGCATCAAGTTAGAGCTTTATTGACTGTGAAGTAAGTGTGAAGTACACTGGTATTTATTTGGTATTTGAACTTACTTGCAAAAGTTTAATCTTTTTCATTCACAAAAAAAAGAAAAGAAAGAAAGAAAGAAAGAAAGAAAGAAAGAAAGAAAGAAAAAAGCCACTTAGCTCTCTTTACTTATGCAATGATCCTGAAAATAAATTTTTAAATGTTATTATAGAACTATAACAGATTATTTTTAACTTATTTTGTGAAAATGTTTGACCATACAAAAAAGAAATGGAAAAAATTTTACAGTGAGTGCCGTATTCACCACTTAACGTTATACAACCGATATTCTACTTGCTTCATTACTTATCTGTAATTTATTCATTATTTTATCTATCTATTAATCCACCTTATTTTTCATGCATTTTAAAAGTATGTCTAACATATCAGTGGTCTTTCCTCCAAATACTGCAACATGCATCATTAACCAGTGTTCAGGGCATTTATGATTTTTTTCTCGTAGGGAAATTTATATACAAGGAAATACACAAATCTAGTGTTGACATATGCATACATCTATGCAACCCCAAATCCCATCATGATACAGAATATTATTACTATCTTTCCAGAAAGTTCTGTCATGTCCCTTCTCAGTAAATCTCTGCCTTATTCCTAGGGGAAACCACAGTTCTGATTTTTTCTACCATAGATTACATTTTTTTGCCTGTTCTAGAACTTAATATAAGTGGAAACATACAGTGTATACTCTTGCTTCTCTTAATCACCACATTTTTAAAGATACATCCACGTGTTGCTTTTATCAGTAGATTGTTTCTTCTTATTGATGAACAGTGTTCTGTGTGACTGTTCTGCAGTTTGCTTATCCTTCTCCTACGGTAGAAATTTTTCTGGTTTTTGGCTGTTGTAAACAGACTGCTATGAACATTTTTATGCAGTTGTTCTGTGGACATATGTTGTCATTGCTCTTGGGAAAATACTGAGGAGAGGAATTCCTGGGTTACAGGGTAGGTGAATGTTTAGTTTCATAAGAAATTGCTAGACCTTTTTCCAAATTGGTTGTATCTTCCTTTCACACACAAAAAAAGTGTGAAACATTTTATTCCACATTTTTAACAATATTTGGCGGTGTTGATTTTTTTTTTAACTTTAACCATTTTCATAGGCTACCTACCTATCTAGCCATTATAGATAGGTAGACAGAGAGACAGGCAATGGAGTACATGCATTTTATTTTCCAACTATGCATGACTTTGGTGTTTGAAGCGTGCTTAACACTTTTAGAAATCAAAATTGAGGTTTCTCTGTTATGTTTATGTCTTTTAAACAGTGTTTTAATTAATGTGGACCCTTTTTTTTTTTTTGAGATTTTATTAAATTCAATCGTATGGCCAGATTTTCCCCTCAATGAATATCCAGTCTGATCAGGTAGAACCACTTCGTCATCTGCCTACCAGATAAACCATGGTGGGTTCATCATGTGCATGTACGTGCACATGATGGAGAAGGAATGGGAGAGAAAGAGGAAATAAAAGTAACCCTTCCAGAGGCTAATATGTGCATACTGCTGATGGACCACTAGAGGTTATAATAGGACTGTTTCCACCCCTGTTCTCCCCCTTAAAGAAAACCAAAATACATATGCTAGTTGGAAGGTGAGAGTCTGTACACTCAAGCAAGTGCCAGAATCCCTTAATGACTAAGCAGCTTCTACAGGTTACCTGGGACAGGTCATTGACCCTTTTGCATCATTAGTGTATTGAGGTAATTCCTCAAAGTATTCTAATAGCAGTTTTGAAAAAGTTAGGATAGCCCTAGTGTGGCTCAGTGCCTCGAGTGCCGCCCGCAAACCAAAAGGTGGCTCGTTGGATCCCAGTCAGAGCACACGCCGAGGCCGCGGGCCAGGTCCCCGGTTGGGGGATGTGCGAGAGGCAGCCAGTCAGTGGTTTCGTCCCTCTTTTTCTCCCTCCCTTCCCCTCTCTCTAAAAATAAAGAAATAAAATACTTTTTAAAAATGTTATAAAGAGCCGTGATAAAGTTCTAAACATATTCAACAAAATTCAAATCTGCATTGAGTTCTTTAGATTTACAAAGCTCCCCTAAAGACTGGGTCTTCCATTTGGAAGGTTAGACAAGACATGTGATTGTTTCCTTATTTCCTCTGCTTGTGCCATCAACCTACTGGCTGTTGGGCAGATTTTAGGGATAAGAGTGTTTTTCGAGCAGCAAACACGACCTGTTGCAGAACAAAAGTTGATGTTGCCAGAGCATTGCCGATTTGTCAGAGGTGCTGTTTCAGTGGGAGTCTATGTGAGGTGCTGGTGGAGAAAGAACGGATTTATTAGACACTGTTTCCCTGGGCCTCTTTCTAAGACTTGCAGGGAGACAGTTGCCAGACTCATTGTCTCTGATTTACTGCCCTCTAATTCTCATGCTGAGCCCCTAGCCCCAGTTTGGAGTGGGGGGAGGACCGAGAACACATGTGGCAGAGGTGTGTCCCCCTTGCCGTATGGCGATCATAGGCAGCCTTGCGGGTGAGTTGTGCCCATGCTGGGGTGGCTCTGTCCGACTCAGTCCACTCTGCTCTGCAGCTCAGAGGCACATGCCTGTGCTGACCCACGAGTGGCTTTAGGAGGGCAGGGTGGCCTGGTGTTGCTAACTCATTAATTCTGACTTCCCAAGTGACTATGTTAAAAATAAATACTTGACATTTAAAATGAATGTGCCTACCCATGTGCCTGTTTGCTGGAGCTGAGCCGCTTCTGAGACCCACTTCTGGGACGGGGGAAGAATTGGGCGCTTGAGTCAAGTCCTCTCTTTCTGGTTGTTTCTTCTCTCACGTGGCCTTTTCTAACTTTTATTCTATTTCAGAGCAGCCTGCTTTTTAGAAACTATTCAGGCAAAGAATAGTGACACCTGTGTAGAGTTTCCCTGCTGTGTGTACTGTCAGCCTTTTAGTGGAGGTGCTTCTCCCACGGCCCCTTACCTAGCTTCTTTGGACGTCTAAGCAGATAGAATTAGTGGCATAAACAGCTCTTCTATTATTCATATTAAAACGGGTTATAAAAGGAGCTTTTTAAAAACAGAACGTTTTATTGGTAGATGCTTATGAGATATGTTTGTTCAGTCTGATTGCTGAAGGCGGAGAGTCAAAACCCTGCATTTTTGTTTGGTATTTCATGTGACAGAAAATCATCTGCTGGGAACTGTTGGTCACTCTTATTGTGTTCATATTTTTTGATATTAAGAAAATCTGTCCTTGGGGAGAAGGGAGGAAGAGAGAGAGAGAGAGAGAGAGAGAGAGAGAAAGTCTGTCTTTATTTCAAGCTAGGAAAACAGAAGAGCATTAGATAAGTGCAAGTCTGTTATTCCAAATATTGTAATACAGAAGGGCAATATCTGCTTCTTAAGGATGGCATAGAAGAAATTAATTGTGTTTAATGTCACTTGATTGTTTAAAAGATTCCCATCTAAGCAGAGGTTGGGGGTGATTGGCTTCTAGACGCCTCCTTCAAGACAAGATGCTCCGCGTTCTCCCTGCTGCCCCATCCCTCTCTTTGTTACCTGCCCACCGTCGGCCGCACATGTGCCCGGACGTGGGAAAAAGCCTATGGAAAAGGGACAGAAGAGTTAATGCATTCTGCCGGCGAGGGCGGAGGGCACAGTGTCTGCAGTCTGGTCAAGTTTACGGCCATCTGCTGGAACCCAGGGGGCCCTTTTCAAAAGTGGCTTTGCGCTCCAGGCTCTGGGCGCCGAACCACCCCCTCCCCCGTCACGGATTGTCCGAATGTACCAGTATGGTTCCTTCCTAAATGACTTCGCTGGACGTGGGCATATACTCTGTGCACAGGTGTATGGATGCATTTTTCCCTTTACTGTAAGCTTAAAGGCTGCCTAGCGAAATCAGACTCAGAAAGTGATCCTTTAGGCCCCTCACCTCTCGGCAGAGCAAATTGTTAAACCAACTTTTAACACACACTCTGTATTTTCTTTAGAATTGATTCTTGTGCTGTAAGTTAGGTTTTTGGTTGTAGTTAACATTGGCAAAAGGCTTCTGTTGTATATTTTCCACACTACCGTTTGAAACAGTTTTTTTGTTTTTTTTTTGGTACCACCTTGAATTTCAGTTCCCTCTTTAAATTTAAAAATAAAATCATTTTCTGTAACGATGTTTCTTTTGGCGTCTTGATGGAAATCTATTAGATGTCACATTAAATATTAAACGTATGCATTCTAAATCAATACATGTTAAAATACTACATAACTGCTACGCAAACATGAGAAAGGAGTTACTACCTTTCAGACCAGGGATATTGTTTACGTGCACGCATTAGATAACATTTTGTTAATTAGGTGGGGCTATTCCCTACTCATATCTTCCCATTGCTAATTTTATAAGCCTTTAGGTGTTTACAGGAGAGAATAGACTGGCTGAATGTGAAGTGAGACAGTTTCTGACCTTATCTTCCTGTTAGCTGTTTTATGGCTGATGAGCCATTCTTTATCCATGCATCCTTCCATCTGTCTACCTGTCTACCCACCTACCCACCCACCCACTCATCCATCAAAGAGTCTGCTTTCCTCACCTTTCACCCCTGAAATGTTGATATTATCATCTCAACTTTGTATGATTCATTGTAGGTTTTCTGAAAGCACATTGAAAGTGCTTTCAGATCCATTATCTGTTTTTCTCCTCATAGTCCCTAGAGGTATTCAGAAGAAACTCCTTTTTATACATAAAGAAATTGTGGCGTGAAATCATGTTCTGGTACAGCGTAGCAGTGGTAACCCCACACCCCCCCCCCCATCTTCCTCCTCTCTCCTTGTTAGCGTGTCTCTCTCGGCTGCTCTAGGCAGCCACACTGTCCGCCACAGTTGTGATTTCTGCTCAGGACTCCAGTCAGAGCCACCCAGTTCCCGCACAGCAGTCACGCTGCCCACCAAGCATAGCTCACATGTTTATCAGTCTCTTCTTCCGGTTCCAAGCTTCGACCTTCCAAAGGTAATTAAGACCCAGCCCCTGCTTTTCAGGAACTCAAGCTCCTATGGAGGAAACACAGATAAACAAAAAGCGCTGTCAAACAAAATGTGCCCGGGTGCAGAGGAGGGAAGGACTAACTAGGCTGTGAGGGAGGCTTCCCAGGGGAGAGGCTTCCGAGCTGCGGTTTGAAGGCTAAGAATCCTGTGGAAATGGGAAGGGAGGCACTCTCTGGACCACACCACCATCCTTGGGAGTTTAGCTCTTGGGGGAACAAGAGAATAACATCAGCGACAGCCAAGCCTCCAGAGTTTCCCTGGAGAGCATTCGTAAAAGAGCTTTTGTTTTTTGGCGGGGGGCGGGGGGGATGTAAAATTTATCAGTAGAGTCGCTGAGCTTGCTAATAAACTCATGTCTCAGACCATAGGGGCAATAATGAGTAGTGGGTGCTATTCTAAGTCTGTGAACTGGTGATCAGGTCTGATCTGTCTCCCTTTTCCAGGTTACAATAAATCCTCTTTTCCCATTTATTCTGCTTGGTTGGCTAATCTTCAGCCAGATGCTCAAAGGGCCTGGCTTTTCCAGCATAACCTTCCTCCACCCCGGCCTCCTCTGTTAATCTCATGCCATTTATTTAGACGTAGTTAGTCATCTTTGTCACTGATCTCCTTTACTTTCTTTCCTCATTCTTGCTCTTGGCTTTTTCAGTTGGGTTACTGGGGAGTGTCCACATCACAGTGACTGAAAGGGTACAGAAAGTTCAGCCTTCGTAAAGTCCATTTGAGCAGCAGAAGAAAGAGACTTTGAAAACTGTTGAAAATAACCACTTATAGCCAAACTTCATGTGTGTATGATTGATTTATAGAGTTGAATGTGCAGCGTGTATCTCTCCAGGTCCCACAAGTGTCTTCAGCATAAGGACATTGATGCTAATTAGTGTCGTGACGGGGAAAAGGCGCCTCCAGTGCTCTCCATGACAGTTGTGACAGGGTAGAGGCACCTCAGGCGGGGTGAAGCTGCTTGGCA
>PVJD01009746.1:0-59708 GCA_004026545.1 Mormoops blainvillei
GCACCACGTTATCTGGAGTGTCCTCTGCAACAGCGTCATGTCCCAAGCAGGAGGTGATTATCCCGCGCTGCCGCGCTGTTTGGTTCTAAATCAGGGCGGGGGAGAATTCTGGAGTGGGGCCAAGCTTTCTTTTTCTTGAATTCAGATGTAATTTCTTGGTAAACTTTCACAATTTTCATTTTTTCCAGAACAAATTATTTTTAATAACTCAATCACTGACAAATAATTTTGACCATGATATATTATTGAATTGTACTAATTAAAGGGTGAATATTCCCAGTGAATCACTATGGAAGATTTTAATGAGCACACCAAATGAATGAGAAATCAATACTTATTGATCGTTTTTTGACATGTCATTAAACCCAAAACACAAAGCACCTGAAGTGCCTGTAAAGTTTTGTGCATTTTGCATCTGCCTTTGTATTAACCAGGAAGACTTTTGTTGCCAAGTCAACAAGGCATTCAAAAGGAGGCATTCGGTTGCAAAATGACAACTCTCATTGGTTCGTATGTCTCACTGCATCTCCATAAGTTCATAGATGTCACCAGACCCTGCAGTCGTACTGAGGTATGCATTAGTCCAAGAGGATATATGAGGTTGTTTTGATAGAAAACATTATTTTGTCAGAATGAGCTTAAGCTTAGTAATTTTCTGTGCATTTTAAGAAAAGCCGGCTACTTTGTATTTTATTTTGGCTTTTGAGTTTTATTTCTTTGCAGTCGAACTATAAGGTAGATTAGGATCTTCTGGAAGTAAGGATCATTTTAACCCAAATGTGGGATATAACCCCTTTCAAGAAAACTTCGCAAGGTATTCTGAACTGTCTCTTGCATTTTATAACTATGCTCTGGTTCAACATTCTAGTTATATAGATTGGAAGACACCACGTTGTTATGCTAAGGTAAACTGACTAAAAGAAGAGGCTGGGATCAGAAAGTGGGGATATAAAAACAGGAAGGAGAAGATAATGCACGGAGTGCTTTGTATATGAAGTGCATTCCTATAGATTGTGGGCAATCTATATTGTGGAATGAGCAACACATTCCACTTAAGATTTCTGCCAGCCAAGAGGGACACCCGGTCAATGATGAGGTTACAGCATCTATAAAATAAAACTCAACAATGAACAGCTGTTTCTGGAATCAGGACTAGAAAATTCTCTTTGTGTATATGGTTTTGGACAGTATGCCAACCATATTGTTTCAGTAGTTATAATATCTAGATTGTGAAGATTTTTAAGAGTAATTTTCAAGAGTAACATCAGGTTATAACTCAATTCCTTTAGGTAGACATAAAGTAGTATTCTATTCTACTTCCATACTGTATAGTAATTATGCCTGAGACCTAGAGGAAATTCCACTTAAGAAGAAACTTAAGAAATATTAGGAAGTAGGTACACTGAAAAATTCTATTGCTTGTAAAGTTTTTGATGAAACAGAAGGGCTTGGGGGCATCAGAAAAGCCATCAGGATTTTTATTTCGGTTTTAAAATTGTTTGATTTATTCAGGTTACATTCTCAAAGACCTAGTTTTTTAAACATTTAAATTTGGTTTACAAATCACGATTAAGGAAACTGAAAAATATGTAGTTCCTATCTGCAAACTTAGCTAATCGAACGTCTACGTTTAAACTTGCATTTATAAATTTGTTATGTTTGATTTCCTTTATAAAGTACTAGTATTAGCAACTTATGGTCTTCACAAGTGCTTATGAAATTGTTATACATATATTAACATTATACTTACAAGTATTGTGAACTTTTAAGTTTTCTTATTCTAATGCTATGCATGTCTAGATCTTACTGGTCTTACCACAGTCAAAAAAATATTTTCCCATGGCTTCCTCTGCCAACAACTGTCCTCTAAGGTAACTTAGGTTATTTTCTACCAAAAGCGTAAGACCTGAATTCTTCCTATACTAATCAAGGAAGTTATAATATTAAAATATATAATTTGGGGAGTTGTGTAATTAGCTTGCTTAGGATTACCAATGTCTAGAGATTGTTGACTGACAAATGGATTAGATTCTTGCAATCATCCTTGAATGGGTGCGCAGAATTTTCTTTATTGTTGTCATGTCAAAGACACTATAATGTCAAGAAGAGGACATTTATATATCCCACCTTCCTGGACCCAACTTTTGCACGTGACCTCACAATTCTATTCACAGAAGTCTACAGTTCCCAACCAACTGGATTTTACATTTCTTTGAATTTTAGGTTTATGCAGATCTTTTCTATCGGATTGTAAAGACATCCGACACTGAAGGACTCCTAAGATATTTAAATGCCTTTTCCTCTCTACTCCTATATTCTATAGCCTTACATAGTTTGTGAATCAAGCAACTCTTACAAGAGTTTCAAATGATATATGATGGGATTTAGGATATCTTGCATAGTGTTTTTCTGATTCGCAGCCACTACCTCTGTGGCAGTCTGATGTCGTTACTAAAGAGCCATTACCGAGATGGAGCTAGTAGAACTTGGACCTCTCTGCCCTCTGAGAACAGGATATAGGCTGACCTTAGCTAAAGGAGGCTAACTTTGGATATCAGACTGCACTGAAGAACACATAACCAAACTATGCTTCAGAGGACATATGGATGGTTTTGAGATTGCATTTATTGACAAAGAGGTAAAAAAAAGGAATTCCTTAATATTTTTCAAAGATTAGCAAATGAAACATATAGTTCATGCAACAATAAACTCAGCCTTAATTAAAAGGTCAGGAAACAGCAATAATCATCTACATGTTCTGAAATGATAAGAAATCAGCTTTCTAACATTTTATAAACACTACTTGGGGTACAAAATTTATCAGCTTTTAATAGTTATAAAGAAACCAACTATTAATAAAGTTTAGGGTGAGAGGTGCCCAGGGATGGGTTACTAACCAACGTGTTATCATAACGTGAGCTGAGCTTGTGTAACTTGGTCTCAGAATTCTGTATCTGATTCAATACACCTCCCGATACAATACTGAACCAAAGTGGTAACTGGAAGTTAAGCCATAGGGCCTTATTTAGGCCAAATACTCAGGCAGTTAGTAAAGCAGCAATGCAGGTAGGACGGGCTCTATAGCTGTTGTGACAGAGCAGCCTCCTCACCTGGGGCAGGCTGATAGCCATGCGGGTTTTGACAGTTACCGGGACTAACATTTGGGATACTGCGTCCTAAAACACAGAGCTATCAGATTAGAGTGGAATGAAGATGTCTGTAAAAGAAAATGTGTTGAATGCGTTTTTTTTCTTTTTTTATTAATTGTAACAATGTAAGTAATGCATAAATGCAAAAAAAAAAACCCATAATACCAGAAAATTTTAACATTACAAATAAGATTAAAGTACCTGTTGACTAACATCTCCAAGTCTAATACCTTCTTTGGAAGTAACCGCCATTATCAGTCTGAAGTGTATCTTTCTCATAGTTTTCTTTTTTCATATGCAATTATATGCGTGTATTTACCATTAGACATTTTATGTCGTGTCTTTAAATATTTATGGCGACTATACACATTATTCCACAGCTTGCTTTAGTCGTTTAAGAATATCTCACTAAGCTTCTCACTGTCAGTAAGTAGACATTTATTCAGTGCTTATTATGTGCCAGTCATTCTTCTAAGCACTTATATATCTTTTTATGCATTTAGTCCTCAAAATGCAATTGCTGTTGTGTTATGTTATTATCGTGTCAATTTTGCAGTTGAGGATTCTGAGGGACAGAGAGTTTTGGGAAATTGCCCAATTCAGTGGCAGAGCCACTGTTCTAGATTCTTTTCAAGGAAGACTAACCCCCAGACTACCTCCATGGTAACTACTTAACACTGGCCCTGCGTGATGCACAAAGCTGCCTCTGAAAGCTGTGTGTGTGAACCCAAAGCCCCGAGCCCACCTTCTACAAACTTGCAGGGACTGTGAATGATAGGCGCCGAATGCCTCATTATGCTCAGCGCTTCAGTGATAATAGCACAAGCGGGGCAGCGCGGTGGCATAAGGCCTGACTGCTTTTGAGGAGAATAATGCGCATAAGAATGTGGAGCGGACCCCATTGTCATGCTGCTCCATTCCTCTACTTCCCCTGCCGCCTGTGTCTGAGCCGAGGGCAGCATTCCATTTACGTCAAAAATAACGTCAATCCAGTGAAAAAAACTGAATGACTCACAGCATTACTTTAGAGAACTGATCTCTGTGTAATATGATATATGGCATCCTAATTTCACAGAACATTTTTCATAACAGCTGCTAAAGTCATATTCAAATCTATTACATTTCTTTTCAAGGATCAGAGTCAAAGCAATAACGAGGCTATTCTTAAGATGCAGGTATGCCGAGGCAGAGTCCCACCCACTTAAAACTGCTCTATCATCGGGTACTTTATATCTTTCCTGTATTTGTCTGTCTCTGTTTGATTCACTTGAATCTGCTCCTCTTTTGTATGTCTAGCTGAATTTGAGTCAGGAAAAAGAAAACTATTTCAGAGGCTGGAGGGTCTGAGAAGGAACAGGAAAGAAAGGAAAAAGGAACTTTTCTCCGATTCTTAGGGATGACAGAGCAAAGTGCTGTGGAGACAAGAGGTACAGGAAGAACCCAGAGTCTTGGGTTTGCGACAGTAGTCCTGTGCTGTTGATTAAGATCTCTGTAGAGAGCGCACGACGGTGGGAGAACAAGGCCACCGAAGCCCTTACACTTAGTAGCACAGAACTTAGAATCACTAAGCTGTGGGATTTCTCCTGCCACATCACCAGCCACAGAACTGACAGATCATTCTTTTAGGTGAGGATTTTACTTCTTGGATAAATATAAAGCCAAATAAAAATCCCTCAATTATCTTTTTCTCCTGATAATATATACTTCTGGGAATTGGCAAAGCTGGCCCCTGACATGGTCTTCGTATCGAACATAGAGTGAAACTAAAGAGAGGATTCGTAGAAGGCAGATTACTTGTGACATTTACTTCCAGCCTTGAGAGTGACCTCCTGGAAGGACGCGCTTCTGAGACTGAACTCTATCCAGTCTCCTCCACAGCTTAAGTGCGTGTGATTTCATTGGAAGAGAAGGTAGTAGCCTTACAGCCTTATTTTTCCTACCTGAGAAAGAAGGGTGGGCTAGAATCTTTACGGTTCTTTTGAGTTATAACATCCTGATTCTTCTGTGACAGGATAGAAAAAGATAGCTTCTAGCGGTTGCACAGATCACTCTGCTAGTGCCCAGCAGCGTCACCGCTCTACACATTTCCCCCTTTGCACACAGCTCCTCTCATGCTCCCAGGGGGTTGTGAGTTGCGGTGTCCCCTGGACAGCATTCCTGCAGCCTTCCCCCTGGCGTAAGAGCTGTTGAAGTGAATGACGTCAGCTACATTCTAATGTTCCAGTTTTTTATTTTAAAACTTTTTTTTCCATTGGAATATAAATCTGATTTGTAATCCATGAATAACTACTATAAAGTGGCCCTGAGATCTTTGTTTTCAGATACTTAAAAATTGTTACTCGGAGGTGATGCGTTCTTGACCACTTGGATAACGGATTGAAGGCGCTGCTGACTGCACCTTTGAAAGGTGCAGTTCCGGGTGTGTGCTTCAGAGGTTCGAATCTAGTCAGTGGCAGCTGATATTAAAGCAGAGAGAACAGGTTGCCATTGGGAGTTGACTGACACCAGTAATGGGCAAATTACTAAATAGCAATGGAGCTAGAAGTCCCAGAATAAAGTCTTTATATTCGAAACCCTGCTAAGACGTAGCTCTCCTGTTCCCTCACTCTGTTCAGTACCTAGTGATGGAATAGCTACTGCAGTCTTGGATGTTGAGTGCTGTGTTGGGTCCCCCAGGGCCAGGATTCTGTGCAAACGGAGCCATATTTACAAGAGTAGGATAAGTTTCCTCCCTAGGTATTTTTGTCACCAAGTAATGAAAGCTGTTATTAAACCAACCAAACAAGAAGTCATCTGAGATTATTTTTTTCTATAGTTTTCAATATCTCCTTTTTTATGCTCTCTTAACATACATGTGGGAGGCTAATGGTAATATTTCATACGTAGTCTGTTGGAGAAGTAAATTTCCTAGACTAGTCACACAGTATGTGATTTTACACCAAAAACACAACCCCACTGCCATTAAAATCTTATTCTAGTAACCTGTTCAGCACTAAATTGAAGTGCACAGAGTAGCATCCTGGGAGTCAAAAAAGCTAGAATAACCACGGCATCTCATCAACGAGCTATGTAGGTGACGGCAAGGTGTTCAAGTTCTCTGAGCTCAGGAGAGGAAAAAACATACTTAGCTCTTGTAGCTCTTGTAAGGAACACAGGAGATGGTGTATGTGACAGTACTTTGTGTCATAGAAAATAAAACTCGAGTGCGAAACAGATAAGCTGTAAAATGTGCATGTGTGACAGTATATCTATAATAATTATATAATATAATAATAGTTATATTATTGCTTTCATGTATTTGTTGTCTTCACATTTTATATGTAAACAAGAGCTTGTAAGGTTGATTTTCTCCCAATTATCACAGTTAATGAACTCTTAATGGGTAGCTGCAAATTTAGATTTCAGTAGAAGGAGGAAATGAAAGTGATCGAGGAGATTATTTTTTCTACATTGACATGTAAAAAATAAAGACTACTAATTAGAAAATATTTAGCTGTCCTTTATATGTACCTGAATGGTCTGACTTTTCTGAATATTCACTTTTCTTTCAAATATAAAAAATGATATGTTCAAAATCTTCTTTAAAGAATATCATTCAACAGATGTATCTTGTAGGGGAAAGTATGTCTGTTAGAATCATATGCCAAGTGCTAAGCTCCATAGGTAAGAGGGGTACAACCTGAGTCACTTACTTGTTTTAGTTTTGTAATGTAATGTATTTAGAGCACATCTTTATAATAATACTGTGAAAAGGCATTTCCTGAAGTAATGCTACTGTAAGAAATTGTTTTCTTCTATTACTAGCAGTACTTACTGTTTTTTTTAACAACACAGTTATATGCTTTATTTTAATCATTTAAATCCAGAAGTACTTAATTATTAATTTATTAACCATTATGATTTCATTTAATGACTGCCACTCTGAAAAGATAAAGTAAAATGATAAAAGCCTATTAGGAAATTTTGCTCAAGAAAATTTACACCGATGGTCATCTTTTGTTACCTATACTTGACCAGGCACCTGACTTTTGTAGGTTTTTGTCCTTGGTTTCTAAGATCTCTGAACTTTAATAGACCTCCCTGTTACATATTTGTTCCCCAAACACTCCAGCATGCACATACATAAATAAATAAATGCAAAGCAGTGATTTTTATGAGCACGTGGTAGGAAAGTTTTATGCTCTTTGGGTGTTAGATTTTTGTTGTTGCCTTGGTTATCTGTAGTGTCGGTTTTTCCCCCCTAAGGCTTTGTACATTTCTTCTAGGTGTCCTTGATTTGTTCTTGTTATTTGTAGGATCTTAGACAGGCCGTCATGGTTGTCACCTTTCTCTCGCCTGGCATCACTTAAGATTTTGCTGTCGGTGTCTGTGGTCTCTTTGTCAATCATCTCCAAAGGTTTCTTTCCCTGATTATTTTGCAATGTTCTTTTCTTAGACTTGAATGAAGCAGTCCCAGAGACAGAGCGCCTGGATTCTAAAGCCCTGAAAACGCGAGCCCAGCTCTCTGTGAAGAACCGGCGCCAGAGGCCCTCTAGGACCAGACTCTATGACAGTGTCAGTTCAACAGACGGGGAGGACAGCCTAGAGCGAAAGGTGAGCACCCTTGACCATTTTCTGACTTACAGTGTTGGGCTGTATCCTTGTTCTTACAGTTTATTGATTTTCTGCAACCAGATTCGATGCCCTAGTTGGAAATAGCTGGAATAGTTCACTTTTTTGTCTCCAAAATACTTACTCAACTCTATCAATACGTTTTTGTATTTCAAATTCGTTCTATACTCATTCAAAGACCTAACCGAGAGCATTACCTGTATTGTCATATTTCATGATGGTGTTTTTAATATTCAACAGTTGGTTTTACCTAGCGGGAAATAATGAATGTCCAAGGAATTGTTTCCGTATGTCTTAGGTGTCTGTGTTAGTTACAATGGTAATATGGTGCGCTGTTGTGAACTATGGAGTCTCACTTGTAAACCAACGAACAAAATCAGTTTTCATGGGTATTTACTAAAAAAAAAAAAGAAAAAAAAAGGTCTATCTGACTTCGAAGTAAGTATTACGTGGAACCGATGCTCTTGAATCAGCAGCCGTCAGACCGTTTCTATGACCACATGCGTATCACCAAATCGCTTCTGCCCAAGGGTTTGAGCGCTTCCCCTCCAGAGTCAGACTCTGGCGCTCCGTCCCTCACCTCGGTGGCTGACTGTGCGCCCTTCTCGGAGTCTGACCACGTAGCAGAATTTCAAGGACCCCTGCACTCGGAAAGGGAGCCTTCCTCCTCCACTTGGGGAGACGCTTCACCCTCCTCTCCTTCAAAACCTGACCGCGATGCGGAAGACCCTCCTTGCCATCATCAGGCTGCCACCAAGAAGCTGGCAGAAGAAAAAGGTACTGTTCATTTTTTTGTTCTCCTTTCAGCTTGTCTAACTTCACTAACACCCTGATCTGTGCAATATAAAAATGGTTTTTTTCTCGTCCCCCTGAGTCCTTTGTCTTCTCACAGCTAATAATTATTAGTGCTTTTCTTGATTATGTTATGGGATAAGAGAATGTCCCCTTTTATTTATTTATTTATTTATTTATTTATTTAATCTTTTCCTACCTGGTTAGTAATTTTACTTCTTTAGCTCTCCACAAGTTTACTAAAAAAAGGAAGTTCTTTCTTTAGGAGGCCTTCTAGAGATTTTGTAAAATAGTAGCCAAGTTTCAATAAACACTGAAGTAGTCATATAGAAACATATATATATATATATATGAAGATGAAAGTGATATAGGTATTAATCTATTAATTTGGTTTTTATTTAGAAGAAATTTTCACAGTAATGATTTACATTGCAAAAGAATGTTATGACAGAAAGAAAGCTATCACAAAGGTAATGCAGGGAAATTGGTCAATTAAATTCTTAAAAAGGCTCTTAGAATTAATACCAGAATTTCAAAGCAGTGTCAGCAGATTTTTATCTCTTTAGTAGTATGTTTTAATTTATAGAAGTCATAAGTTCCGGTTTAAACAAATTAAATGATGCAGAGCTGAATAAAGAGTAGCTTCATTCCCTTCCTACCATATCTGACATGGTCCTTTAAAGTAAGCAAGTAGACTGGGTTCTATAGTGACCCTTGAACAATGTGGGACTCGGAGCACTGACCCTCACACAGTCAAAAATTCACGTATAAATTTTGGCTTCCCAAAATCTTAACATCAGTTGTCCCTCGATATCCGTAGGGGATTGGTTCCAGGATTCCCCCACAGATACTAAATTTCGTGAATGCTCAAATCCCTTATGTAAACTGGTATAACATAAATAGTACGGTTGGCTCTCCCTACCCATAGATTCCCAACCACAGATCAAAAACACTATTTTTAATTTATCTTTGGTTGAATCCATGGATACAAAACCCAAAGGTACAGAGGGCTGACTATGTTTATTGAAAAGAATCTGTGTGTAAGTGGGCCCATGCATTTCAAACCCATGTTCTTCAAGCACCAACTGTATTATCTTTCACATCTGAAATGTATATCTATATACATATATACACACTATATGTACTATATACATATATATGTGTGTCTATATACATATAGTATATACTATAGTAAATGTAATAGTATAATGTATATACTAATGTGTGTATATATATGCACACACACACAAGATATAAATATATGAAATAAATACCTTCATGTGTATAAAGGTGAAGTATCTGCAACTTACTTTGAAATGCAATTAAAAATCAATGGATTAATAGATAAGTAGAGGGATGCCTACAAGGTAAAGAAAATGTAGTAAGATGGAAAAAGCTCATAGAAGGTAGGTGGTGGATATATGTTTGTTCGCTGTAAAATTCTTTTGTTGTTTAAAAAAAATGAATAGCAAAAAATAAATCTCATTTCTGCCCATACTGATCAAGAGATTCAATACAACAGACATTTTGTGGAACTTGACAACCTGATTCTAAATTTATAAGAAAGAAAAAAAGGCCTAAAATACCTGAAACTCTTAAAGAAGACTAAAGTGGAGGGCCTTGGCTTACCTGATACCTGGAATTATTTAATTCTGTATATTTTTTATACAGAGGAATACAAATAAACTATGAAACAAAATAAAGAGCTTAGAAGCAGATTGTATACACACACACACATATTTTATGATAGCTGTATGTGTAGATGGTAGAGAAAGAATAGTCTTTAATAAATTGTTTGGGAAAATTGGTCATCCATATTTTTAAAAACTATAATAGCCTTCCCCCATCATATAACATGCAAAAATTTCATTCAAGGAGGATTCAAGACTTAACTAGATAATATAAAACTATAAAACTTAAAAAAGTAAGTAGGAAAACATTTTGAGACTTCGGGATAGGGAAGATTTCCTAAACAAGATGCAAAAAAAGAAAAGATTGATAAAGTCAAATGATATTAAAATTAGAAACTTCTATTTCTCAAAAGACACAATAAAGAGTCTCCCAAACTTGGGAAAGATGTTTACTGCTTACGTAACTAACAAAGGACTAGTGTTGCCTTGGCTGGTGTAGCTCAGTGGAGTGAGCGTCGGCCTGTGAACCAAAGGGTCGCCCTTTCGATCCCCCAGTCAGGACACATGCCTGGGTTGTGGGCTGGGTCCCCAGTAGGGGGCATGCAAGAGGTAGCCACACATTCATGTTTCTCTCCCTCTTTTTCTCCCTCCCTTCCTGTCTGTCTAGAATAAAATAAATAAAACCTTCAAAGGACTAGTATCCAAATTATGTAAATAACTCCTATACAGCACTAAAAAATAAGACAAATAATACAGGAGAAAAATGTGTAATGTCCTGAACAGGCACTTCATAGAAATGAAAACCAAATGGCTATAATATTTATGAAAAGGTCTTCAACCCCATTAGTAATCAGGAAAGTATGAAATAAATCAAGTGAGATATCATTTTATACCCATCGTATTGCCAAAAAATATAAAATCTGATATTACCTAATGCTGGCAAATATGTGACGTAACCGTAAATCAGATATTTGCTGGTGGAAGGGTAAACTGTTACAAGGTCTTTAGAAACCATTTGGCATTACCTAGTAAAGTTGAAAATGTGCCTACCCTCTGTCCCAGCAAGTCTTCACCTGTTTTATATAGACTAAAGAAATCCTGCACTTGTCTACTAGGAATCATACACAAGAATATTCACAGCAACCCTGTTGCATAGTAGGAAAACCTGGGACAACCAAAAACCGATAACCACTGGAATAATCACCAGTAGAATGGATAAATAAATTGCAGTACAGCGCTTGGCAGAAGTAAGGCCTGCTTGAGTGTAGTTGGTAGGGTAATAATATGGATGTAATCATTTATGTTTTAACTTGAACATTTCATATAGTGTGCTTGAGTGTGATATTGTTATGTTACAGAATTACATGCTTATGATTTTGTAATAAAAGATTTTGTAATAAAAAGGGGGCATTCTTTGCACTGGACCCTGTAAATTCCTATAGTGAATTGGTGCAGGAGGGAGAATGAACAGACCACACAGAACCATAACCGAGGTGAGTCTCTGGAACAAGACTTTGGGAAGGAAATTAATGGTGTAGACAGATGAATACATGTGACTCTGTTGCTATGGAGTTAAACAAAACTAGCAGATTATTGAGAGAGGCAAACAGAATGTTGAGGTTATGTGTTGGAATGACAAAGCTAGTTACTTGGGGGGAGTGTCAGGGAGTAGAAATAGGGAAATGCTTACTGGGGACTTCAAAGTATAAACTGCAGTGGGGGTGACAGATGAAACGGGTGTTTGTTTTATTGTTTTTTTCTGGACACTCTGCAGCTATCTTGTAAATACGCTTGATATCAGTGGACAAGAAACATAAAAAGGACCACATATACCAAGTTAATCAATAGACTTTAATATACAAGTGGCTTCAAATACTTTTTTAAATGTCAAAAATAAGCTAAGGAAATAAACTGTCAATTCACTGAAGAGAAAATCCACTGAAGAGAAAATCTGCATTATGTATAAAGTATAAAAAGATGATCAACCTCCCTAATGATGGAGAAATGATCATTTAAATTATATTCCCATCAATTGCCAGTACCTTTAAAGAATCCCACCAACCAGTGCCAGCAATGATATGGGACATGCCCCTACATTGCAGGTATGATTGTACATCGTTGCATTTTTGGAAAGTTCATATTCATTTACCTCTACCAGATAAAAATTGTAGTCTTTCTACAAATACATGGTCAACATAGATATACAGTTGGTGTGGGAGCTTGGTCTGTTTTGCAGCTTTCGGTAAGCATCACAGTTTTATTTCTGATGTTTCCCCTGGTTTCCCTTCCTGGGCCTGTCAGGTGCTGGAATTATCTTTCACAGACTGGTCCTAAGCACAGCTCTTCAAGAAGAAGTTTTGAAATAAAAATTAAGTACAGTCAGACCTCGGTACTCATCAACTTCAGAACTCATCAAACTCTGTACTCGTCACATTTTGATGGGACAAAAAAAAGTTTCGCCACTCAGCACTTGCTTGGGATTTCTCGTACCTACTAGAACTTGTATGAGTCATGACACCACCCCACAGGAGAAAATGCTTCATCATTCAGTACTCGTCAGTTTCGGCACTTGGCACGAGTTCTGGAACAAATTAACGACGAGTACCGAGGTACTGCTGTACTTAGAGAGGACAATATTCTAGTGGAAGCAAAAGAAAACATGTCCAAGCCCACTAATTCATCAAAAGTGGTCGGCAAGTTGGTGAAGGACCTGCACTGTGATTTTGGCCTATCTCCAAAAGAATGAAAGGTTTCAAAAACTCTCGTTAATTCACCTAAATTGAGGATGATAATCACACTTTTTATAGAAATATACTTGTGTCAAGCCCTGTATCATCTCTTCAGGAAAAACCTATGTGTAGACCTTAACTGGTCCATTAGAAGGCAAAACAGCAGAAGTATATATGTATTTGCAGCTGTAGGGTAATACTTTGTGGGCCTCCGAGTTTATCAGGCATGACTAGGTCTTTGAAAGAAATTTTGTATAGTCAGAAAGTGGATCATTCACATTTGAAACCCGACCCAAATATTTTTAAAGGTGGCTATATCTTGTCTAGATTATTTCCCTCTGCCTTTTACTTCTGATGTATTTATGAATCTCTGAAGTCAGCAGATGTTTCTTCTCAGGTTGGAGAAGTTTACATGGGTGTGAATTGTGCTTTGCAGTCCATTAGCCGTACCGTGCAGTCAAATGTGATGCGCAGTAATTAGCAATAAAATCCACCCTTTCCCCAGTGCCCCTCTTGTTTGCTACTGCTGCTGCTTTGGGATGGAGTTCCTAGCTGCGCTAAGCAGGACCAAGGGAATAGGGAGTGAGGAGTTTCTTTCCCTGAGACCAAGTACTTGAGCTTTCCCATTTTTTATTTTTCTGGGCAGACTGTATTTCTGGGTAACCGGGAAGGCGCAGTTAATTGAGCTTTTATAAAATGCTGACTTTAGCCCTGGTCGGGTAGCTCAGTTGGTTAGAGTGACATCCAGATACGCCAGGGTTGCAGGTTTCATCTCCTGTCAGGGCTCATACATGAATCAACCAACGAATGCGTACATGAGTAGAACAACAAATCAGTCTGTCTATCTTTCTATCTCTCTCCCTCTCTTCCCCCCCTTCCTCTCTCTCTCTAAAATCAATAAATAAAAAATTTAAATTAAAAGAGTCCAGACTTTATAGTCAGTTACTAGTATGATAACCATTGTCGGGTATTAACTGTGACCAGATGAAAGCAGTGCCTTGCGTTCTTTACTTCTGAGGGAAGTTTCCAACCTTGAGTTTTCTGTACCTTCCATATTCATTGACAGTAACCCATTCATTCATGTAATGACACAACAAATAGTTACTGAGCACCTACACTGTGTCAGGCATTGAGCTAAAGGCTGAGTGTACGATTATAAGATTCCATACTTTCCCTCAAGGCCTTTGCAGACTAGAGTCAGTGTCTGTCTGTTTCTGTCTGTCTGTCTGTCTGTCTGTCTCTCTCTCTCTCATTTATTGTTTGTTTTGTGACACACTTTTTCTCCCTGACCCCCCACAACCACCACCGCCACCATCAACAACTGGGAATGCCCTATACTGCTTGCCTTCCACTTTCAAACTCTGGCACCTTGAACTGAAAGATGTCAAGGAGACCTGTCAGCCAACTGACAGAAAGTAGCCTATTACCACTCAGTGTCTTGAGAGTGGAGACATTAGACCTTAGTATTCTGAGTCCAGAAATTCGTTAATATACCCAGATTTAATCAAGTTCACAGGGACCGATTCATGTTCAAACTTAGAAAAAATTAATTTCTAAACCAGAAATACTAAGTTTCTGATTTACTTTGGGAGGTACAGCTGACAGGATAACCAGCATCATTCATATGTTTTGTTCTCTCCTGGTTATTAGGTTCAGAAATCAGCGAGTATACAATTCACGTTAACTGGACATGTATATGGAATATGATCATTAGACCGGGCTGACTGATGACTGCTTGTTTCATTGAAGCACCACCACTAGTGTAGCTCTCTCATGTCCCTCAAGGACTCTCCCTACCTAATTCCCAAGGTGGACCTCAGTATCATTGAAACATTGGCAAAATCCCATGCTTCCAATTTTACGACGTTCGGGGGCTGATACAATATAGATTCACAGAGGAGGACCTAACCTCATTATCTTCTAACACCAATTTGGAGAACGGCATTCTGTAAAACCCTTGCGCTCCTTGCCATCTGACTAACTCACTGTGCAGACCTGAACAGCCCAGGGGTGAAGTGAGGTTAACGCAATTTCTTTCCGTGTGTGCGCGTTCGCATGTGTGGCTCTTACAGCTCATTGTCTCATCAATAAATAAGCCACAACGGGGGTTAGCAATACTCATAAGTACAGACTAGACTTCATCTTTACATTCGTACCCAACACTCCACTCTAGGAAATCTCTAGTCCTTCTTCAGAGCCCAGATTAAATCTCACTTCCTTTCCCAGGTCCTTAGTACGCCCTCCCGTTCCCAGGCAGAGTGAAGAGTTCTCTTCTCCCTGATCACACCGAAATGTTCGCACTGTTACTTCTGCTCCTGTCACTTTGTGTATGATAATAAGTGTTCTAGTTGTCGAGTGTGGGCCAGAGTTTTCTCTTTCATCGTGTTCATCTTCGTATTCTCAGTCCCCCAAGAGTGTGGCATATGACCGATGCTTAATAAGTTTCTTAGATGAATTAATAAGAATGTCCCTGCAGATAACCAGTGCAGATCTTCTAGAACAGAGGTCATCAAACCAAACCCAGCCTCCCCCATCCTTAAAAGTCTAGTTGGAACACAGCCACACTTACTCAGTTCAATACTGTCTTCTTTCATGCTGCAATAGCAGAGTTGAGTAGTTGCGATGGAGACAAGAGCCCACAAACCTAAATATTTTACTTACTATCTGCCCCTGTACAGAAAAAGCTTGCTGATCCCCAGTCTAGACATATGTTCTTTCCACTGAACATTGCTGGATAAACTCTGAAAATGTCTCAGTCATTGGTTGCCCTTTATCTGTTGACTGATTTTTTTTAAAAGTAATACACTGTTGCTTTTGGTCTATCAAGTTACTATGAAGGTAATAATCACTAGAGCTGTACTAGATTGCAATCCTGAGGATAACACTCTGCTATTATCGAACCCCTCATTGAAGTTGGGTGTTTTCTCAATAGCGTCAATACTGCATTCACAACCCATCATTTTGTTGTCATATTTGTGGGACTTCAATGGAACCTAGGATAGAAAGAGTCCCAGTTTAGCTGCCTAAATGAAGACCATCTAACCCCATTTCAGTTAAAATTAGAGGAAGTAAAAGATTATTTCTAGAGATTTGTGAAGCAAGTTCTATGGTAGTAGGAGGCATGAACATATTTTCCCAGTGTCTATTCTTTGAGTAACCCAATGCTGAACTTTTGGTCTCTGGACATCCATAACAATGGGTCTCTGTTCAGACAAGGTTAATTAAGTAAATTAAGTACTATCAGTTTCCCACTGGTGATTTCTAGAGTTTATGATTCTAATTTTATATGTAGCTATTCGTGCGTAGTCTGACACATGACATGCCTTCGGAAATATTTGTTGAATTAATGTCCTGGCAAGTAGAAATATTTACAAGATTCATTTACTATTAATATGTTGCATTAGACATATATATATATATATAATTTACTATATATATATAGTAAATTTTATCATTGCTCAGAGGAGGGTGAGGTTATATCTAGCTGACATTGGTAAGCAAGATGTGACAAAGAACATACAGTTAGAGTAACCACTGAAGAACTGAAAAAACAAAAAGGGTAGATAAGAAGGCAGGTCAAGCAGGGAGTGATGACATTGCCAGAGAGAGGCACTCGTGAGAGGAATTTAAAGGAAAGGGGCTGGTCCAGTTGCCTGAAGCCGTTTGTTTATGTGGCTTAGAGCAGTTGCACATAAACTCAAACAGGTAAGTCTATAACTGTTGAATTTAAATACCTTTGGTACCTCACCTTACCAGAAAACCACGAGACGTTAGAGGGCTTAAAAGGAAGTCACTAGGTGTAAGAAGGATGAGTTAAGAGACACTCCGAGGTTATCGCCTCGAAGGAGGAGCAATAGGCTGTGATAGGAAAGATGCAAGAACCTTTGAAACAGAAGCCAGCTAGATACAGGGGAGGAAAGGGAGGAGGTCAAAACTCATCATGAGGTTTCTAGGCTCAGAAAATATGGTCTTGTCTTGAATAGAAAATAGGAAATCAAAAATTTTATTGGGGAGAGATGATTAACTTATTTTGTAATAGAGGAGGTTGTGTGCTCAGAAGAGAACCCAGGCCTGGGAGGTAGTTTTGGGAGTCCCCACAATAAAAGGAGAGGTAGTTGAGAGTCTTGTAACACTGAGATTGAGGAGAATGAAGGCCATAAAGTCCTTAGTGTTTAGCTGTCAGATCTTTCATTACTTTCAAAAGTGAGGACCAAGCCTGACCAGGTAGGTCAGTTAGTTGGAATGCCATCCATACACCAAAAAGATTGTGGGTTCAGTTACCAGTGGGAGCCCTCACTTAGGTTGCATGTTCGATCCCCAGTTGGGGCATGTACAGGATACAACTGTTTCCTGTACATCAATGTTTCTCTCTCACATCAATGTTTGTTTGTTTTTCTCTCTCTCTCTCCCTCTCCCTTCCTCTCTCTAAAAAATCAATAAACATCCTTGCGTGCGGACTAAAACGAAAGAAAGAAAAAAGAAAATGAGGACCAGGTCACCAGGCTTCTAATTGCTCACAAAGATAGTGTTTGAGAGATTTCAAAAAACCTAACAGAAATTTCACATAAAGCTAAATATACTAACAAAAATGTCGCATTTTCTTTTTCTGAAATCAGACCAATCCAGTGTTGGTTTTCAGGCAGACTAGAAGTTCTGATGTCCATTAATGTGTACTTGATTGATTCAGAATGGGGAAGGGCATTATTATTTAACCTTGCCTCTGAATTCAGCCTTTGAAAGCATTCATGTAAGTGTTCCGTGGAACCCAGTTTGGCGACTGTGTGAGACAACAGTGTGAGGGTGCCCAGCAGCAGGCTCTGCGATGAGCAGAACCTGGCCTTTGGCCCTGCCTGCAACCCTAAGAGGTTACAGAGTGTTTCCACGCACGTCGTCTCATCTGGCCCTCTCAGCGCTCCTTAAAACATCTCCCAGCCACCTCTCATTCAGAAAATCATTAGGCAATCTACTTTGTAACTTTGCACAGTCCTAGCCATTAAGAGTCGCTTTGGGATTGATCTGGAAGAATCCAGCACTTTCTTTTCTTTGGCTTCTCCTAAGGGAATTGAAATTCTGCTTTCTTTTTTAATGTCCATTAGCAAAACCACCTCAGCGGGTGTTTGCGCCATGTCTGTATCACATCTGTGGCTGTTTAATTCAGTTGTCCACAGAGTAATGAGGCAGACCCCCAGAATAAACATTTGAGGTTAGAAGTGGATTTTGACATGGATGTATTCCTGACTCTTGTATTTTATTTTATTTTATTTTATTTTTAATTTTTATTTTTTTATCCTCACCTGAGGACATGCTTGTTGATTTTAGAGAGAGGGGAAAGGAGGGAGACAGAGAGCTAGAGAGACATTGACATGAGAGAGAAACACTGATCGGCTGCCTCTGCTACTCACCCCACCCAGGAACCCAGCCCTCAACCTAGGTATGTGTCCCGACTGGGAATCAAACCAACGACCTTTCGTTTTGCGAAATGACACCCAACCAACTGAGCCGCACCAGCCAGGGCATTTCAAGGAATGATTGTAATCTAAGTATCACCAACCAAAAATATGCAAAGCTCACTGCAAAAACTCCTCAGTGTTTGTCAATATCCTTGCTTCTTTGGAGCTTTGAATATAGACTACCAAGCGAGAACTGTGTGTAGCTTCACACTCTAGTATGCATCAAAATTAAACATTCTTTGTTAATCAACTCAGATAATTGGACATGCTGACAGGTAATACCAAACAACATCTTTTGCTCAATAGTTCCAGGTAGAGCCTTAGGAGTTACCTGCTTTGTCCAAGGTGGAATAAGTTGCACCAATAGAATCTAGCCCCTGTATTTGACATTGAACTCCATTCACAAAGCCTCTCCACTGATTGGTTTTTGGCATTAGTTTGAGTGTCCCCATTTCCAGCAGCTGCTGCCAGTAGAGAGCCAGAGAAACTCAAAGAGGCAAAGATCGCTCAGCTCCAAATACCAAGGAACGTTTGGCGTCTTCGCCACCACGGGAGGCCAGCCAAGTCATGCTCCAACCCAACTTTAAAGAGAGACCTTTCCAAGATACCAGTGCCTTAGAGCTGAGCCCCTGCTTAAGAAAGTCTTCCCCCTGTTCTGCCCCGCTCTGCCCCAGGACTGGCCACAGGCAGGCCCTTAGCAAAGGGGAGCTCAGAAAGGGAAGCTCTGACTTGCATTTGCTCTCCAAAGCCCTCAGACTCTCGGGGTTCCCGTCAGAAGGCATGGGAGCAAAAGGCAAGTCATGGTGATCCCTGCTTTCGATGTAAAGTGCGATTTGATAGTGCTTATCCTTCCTTATTTTGTTTATTTCAATATATATCTGAAGCTAACGCTCTTTGTGATGCGTATTGGGCCTCCTGGCTTAACTGAATATTCCTCAGCATGGCTATGCTTCCTATAGCTTTAAAGAAAAAGCACCCATTATTTTCTTTTATAGTTAGAAATTGAGGAAAGTCCTTCGGAGATGATGCACTGACTTTTGACTCATGGTTTTAAAAATAAAAATAGCTCTTTTTTTTTTAACCCATGTGTGTGTATTCTAGATGATGCCAAAGGTCCCAAATCACTAAGGGCATCCAGTTCATTGGTGGTACAAGGAGGAAAAATTAAGCGGAAGTTTGTGGATCTAGGGTAAGCACCTTATAATGTAAAAAGTAAAGCCCTCTGTGAAAGAAGGATTAAAGGAGAAAATGTCACCTTTTCTTTTCTGACTGTGCACTGTCATTATAGGGCACCGTTGCGAAGGAACTCCAACAAGGGAAAGAAATGGAAAGAAAAAGAAAAAGAGGCCAATAGGTTTTCTCCAGGTAGCAGGTATGGGTGAGTGATTAAGAACACCGATTTATCTCTGTATCTGAACTCTCTAGCCCCCTTCTGTTGTTAACCAAAATCAATGCCCAGTACCTCTGATATACCTAGAGGTGAGATCAAAGAAAAATTTCACAATTTCTTTTGGTCTTACTCCAATTAAAGCCTACACTGGGCCTTGGGTTATATCCATTGGCTTAATAGCAGAATTATGATCACATGAACAGTTTCACCAAGTGTTTATCTAAATACACCATAATTGCATCCATGTGATACTAAGTACCTGTTGGCTTTCCAGACCATTGAGCCCACATGCGTGTAAGAATGACCGCCGCCTCTGCCGGGCTCGGCTGCCTGTCTGCAGGCCTTACGGCCTGTGCTGACTGCGCGGTGAAGGCGGTCCTGTGGAGACGTAGGCTTTGCACAGCGTGTTGTCAGCTTTTCCCAGTTTTATTCTGAGATAACTTCCTTTCAAACCTAGCTTTGGGTGGGGAGACAGTGAAGCACAGAGCTCTGAAGCTCGCCGGCCTGGCTGTGGGTCAGAGTCCTCACCTTCAGAATCCCGGGTGAGTCGCCTCGCCTCTGTGTTTCTCATACGGGGAGTGAGGGTAAGAGCAGTGTAACGTTAGGGTAAGGGTTCAGTGAGTTTTCATGGAAAATGCTTAACATGGTGCCTGGCTCGTAGAAGATATTAAAAATAATACTAAAGACAACAATTTGCAAGTTACAGAGATGTTATATATTTATCATTTCATTTGCTCCTTGCAATAAGATCAGGAGGGCTGACAGTAATACCATACTTTATTGATGAAGAACTTCACCTTTATATAATTTAATTGATTACCCCAGATTGTGAAACAGGCAATTAATTCCAGTTAGCCAGGGCTGGTGCCTCCTGCCTAGACATCTTTCTAATACTCTATGTCATCTTCAGGTACCTCCATTTAATGTTGTGGGGGGTTTTTATTTTATTTTCAATTACAGTTTACACTGAGTATTATTTTATGTGAGTTCTCAGTGTACAGTGTAGTGATTAGACAATCATTTACTTCACAAAGTGGTCCCCCAGATATTTCAAGTACTCACCTGGCACCATACATAACTGCTACAGTGGTATTGACTATATTCCCTATGCTGTAATTTACGTCCCTGGGACTATTTCGTGACTACCAATCTGTACTTTTCAACCCCTCTCCCTTTTTCACTCAACCCCCAACCCTCCCTCTGACAACTCCCTGTGCTCTGCATCTCTGAACCTGTTTCTGTTAGGTGTGTTCTTTTATTTTGCTCCTTAGATTCCACATATAAGTGAAATTATATGGCATTTGTCTGTCTCTCTGACTTATTTCAGTTTCTTTATAAAATTTGGGAATCATCTCAAAAGCAAAGTCTAAGGAAGATACAGACAAAATGCTAAGGGTAAAAGACCATAAAATTATTTGGGAACCACTTATCCATTTCATAGGTTGTCCTCTGCTGTTTCTTTTTTTTCTTTTTCTGTTTGCCGGCGTATCACATGGTGAGAAGTTATACCTTCTCCCTGGGATTACAGAAGAATGAGGTGAGGGATGAGAAGAGAGAATTCCAAATTAATTATTTTTGCTAGTCTGGGTTTCCATTATGTTGTACAGCCGAGAAAGGGTAGAAAGCTCTGTGTGTACTGAGGACAGCAATCTCAGAAAGAAAAGAGAGAAAAAAGGCCATAATGCAACTCGAAACAGATTTAACTTTGTATGGTTTTGGAGTGAGAACTATAAAGGAGTCTGCTTTTGTGCCTTAACACTAAGAATAGAAAACAAATATACATAGAGGGAAGAAAAACAAATAACAAGGAACTCCAGTGGCGCAATCAGTTAGCACGTGGTACTTATACAAAAGGAAACAAAAAACGAAACTTTTGGAGAGAGAGAGAGATGCCCAGATACACAATGGGAGAAAACTCGAACACCTCCGAAGGGACATTGCCCTCCCTTTCACCCCTGGGCCTCCGACACAGTCACTCCCTCTAACCTTTGAGGCTAGAAGGACGTAAGCACAGGTGTTCAGCAGGCATGAGAAGATTCGACTGAACGTCATAGTAGCCGGAGAGTATGGCTGCCTTGTATAAATTCCAGATGAAAATCAAACAAATCTCGATTCTGTTAGTGAGCACTCCCCTGGCTCTAGGCAACATCATGGGTAGTCAGTGGTGACTGTCCTCTGCTCGCTGCCTCCCCGTGGCTGATGCCAACTTTTGAACGAACCAGGCCTCTCGCTTGGCTGTAGACAGCTCTGTATTTTTAAAACATGAACCTTGGAGTCTCTCTGCTTTAGTAGTCACAGATAGTTCCACATGTACTGGCACTACAACATAGGTTCGAATTAGAATAATAATTTTCAAAGTATTTGTCATTACTTTGAACTGAAAGGAATTCATCTAATGGAAATAGTAGAAGAGGGAAGAAGAGAGACTTCTGTTTCAAAAAAATAATGTTTTGAGCTATCACAGTAATGTGGTTAACACTAATCAAATCTAATGACAGCCTTTGTTCTTCTATGTAGATTTATAAAGGGTCCAGAACCTTCCAAAACATACTCCAGATAGAACAGTTACTGCCAAGTGGGCGCATAGTGCAGCTGGTTTCACAGGGTCCCCGAGGGTAGGAGAGTGAAAGGGACAGCAGCTGCCGCGTGCCTCTGCAGCTGTGGAGGACTGGGAATAAATTCGTCACCCTGTGAGGCTTTCTCTGAAAAAGCAGAGTCTAATTCACAGATCGAGTTTGTAATCTTATCTCCTAGGCATTTCTTCCCGTTCTTAAAAGGTTGTAAAAATCTCATGAAGTCATTCAGTTATAATCTGAGGCTATTAGACATTAAAAAAGCAAGACATTTGCTAAATTTGGTCTCAGGTTTTTTTCTTCCCAAAGTATAAAGAATTTACTTCATTGTATGCCGTGTAGAGATACAATAACTTAAATACATGAACAACGTGAAACAAATAGGGGAAGTTAAAATAATAAACAAACAAGCACTACAGAGAAATATCGTTTGGTTTTATTCTTTTCAAATATGTGCTCAGTGAACATTCCGATTTAAGTAGGTAACATAGCAGAGAGCAAAAGCAGGACACATTTAGTTGTTTGAGCTTCTTCATCCCCTAAAGGACATACCAAAGAGTAAAATAAAATAGCACCCGAAATTCTAGAGTAAGTAGCCACTGAGATCAGTACACTGTCTACTTTGGAGCTGTGTGGGCGAAGCTCCCAGCTTAGCCCTGACTGGGGAACCCAGTGAGCAGATCTGTGTGTCTCGGAACAAGGCAGAGGGCAGCTGTGGGGACGCGACAGGTCAGAGAGGTGGCACTTCTCTGGGGAGTGAATCTTCATTTACCTGAAGTGTGAACAGTGAGGTGGGATCCAAGTATTCATCCTGACTTTGCGATAGGTAAGTCTCTGAATTCCTTGGACCTTGGTTTCCTACCAAAATATAAGCGAGGGGTAAGATTAAAAGAACCTGGCCCTCTAACGCCCCTCCATCTCCATCGCAATATCCAGTACGCAGCCTCCGCTCAGACGTGGCCGCTGAGCACAGGAAATGTGGCCAGTTTACATGGAGGTGTGTTGTCAGAGAAAATGTGTACTGGATTTCAAAAACTGTGTGAAAAAATAACGTTAAATATCTTATTAATAACTTTATATTGATTACATGTTGAAATAATATTTTGAATATTTTGGGTTAAATAAAATATATTTTAAAAATTATTTTTACCTTACAGTTTTTTTCAGGTGGCTACTAGAAAATTTTAACTTATAGCATGTGGTTCGTATTATGTCTCTGTTGGACAGCATGGAGCCATATGATTCTACAAAAAACAAATACTCTTTTGATTTCTAACAAATACTCTTTCGATCTATAAATTAGCCTGTATTCATTTGTTTATTCTTTTTTATCTATATGTACTTCCCTTTATTCCAAATATGATTTGTTTATATACACAAAGGACATATAATACAATATAATTTATTTTAAAAGTAAATTGCATAGGGAAAATAAGAGAAAGCAAAAAGTAATATTGATACCTAAAATAGAATATCTTCAACAATACCTTCATAGCAAATATAACAATGGCCTTCGGTATAATGTCAAAGTGGTTAAGAGCCTGGGTTCAAATCCCAGCGGTGCTACTTAGACCTTGGGCAAGTTACTTAACCTCAGTGCCTCAGTTTCCTATAACTTATCTATAAGATAGAAACATATATATATTTCACATATATAACTTACCTATAAGATAGAAACATATATATATATTTCACGTACCTATTCATGCCATTGGGAAGATTGAGAGAATCACAATTAAGCACATTTAAAATTCTTAATTAATATAAATAGCTATCATTGTCATATTTAAAGCAATTCTCATCACAGGGATGTAAAATAAAGTATTATTCAGATGTATTTTGTTGGCAGTCTTGTTCAATCCAAGGATGACTGTGGTCATACCTTGAAGACCCTTCATAGATGTTTCTCTCAAAGAAGCTTTAGCTAAGTCATGGCATTCGGTGGGTTTGAGATCGTCCCCTATGACGAGGCAGGTCCCTGGCGGCAGCTCCGCCCTGAGGCTGAACACGGGCAGCGCCTCTGCTCCTGAGCTGGCAACACGCGTTCAAGAAGAGGTGAGGGGCTGGCTGAGCACAGGCTCAGGAAGAAAGAACACCTCACCTCTGCCCGAGTCTGGCCCTCCGAGCACCCAAAGAGGAGCCAGAACTGTCCTCTAAAAAAAGTTAAAACAATAAAAAAAACAGGAAACAAAACTCAGTTGTTAATGGCCAGCAAAAAATGACCATCATAGAAAGGCAGATTAATTGGAGCCTGGAAGTTTGAAAGCAGACTTGACAGAGCCCCTTTGTGGCCACGCGCAACAATGGCGAGCGCGGTGCGGGGTTTTGGCGACGTGACTTCCGTGGGTTCCCGCCTTCACCTGATAGTCTTAATGCCCAACAGTACCTGTGTTCTTACAAAGAGGATTATTTGGGCTGTAAGTTAAGAGGGATTTATTAAAGTCTCCAATTTTAAAACTTGGCTTTTTTTGAGTTTCAGTTAAATTTACAGATCTTGTCATTTTATTTACGCATCTTTTTTATGTAAAATAAAAGCAGTCACTTTCACGGAGACCTTTGAATAATATGAGCTTAACCTCAGAAGAGATTTGTTCCCCAGTAGTCATCTGTCCTGTATTTAGCCACATTTGTGAATTTAATCTGTTCAGTTTTCTTTATAAGTACTTACCAATGCCTGACATCTGACAGACTTACATTCCCAACAAGTCAACACTTTTCCATTCTTAAAAAAACTTCAGACAATTGAATAAGTTAAAATGATAACTGTAGTGACTCTGAATATCCCAATATTCTTATTGGTGTGGTTATTTTACATCTTAAATAGTTAAATCTGAAATTAGTTAAATATATTAAAATAGAATCAATAGACAAGTTTGTCTCTCAGAATTTTCATAATATAAATTTTCTTAAATCTTAAGCAATGTATTATTTCTAAACTTAACATTTTCGTTTTGAGAATATGGATTTTATGTACATGACCATCTTGCTGTTGCATTTTAAACCTTCTCAGCAAGGGAAAGACTCATTAAGGGAACAGTTTCCCCGTCTCAAATGAGTGTAGGGAGGTAAAAATATATATATTTTTTCTGTCCACCGTCCCAGGTAGTCTGGTTGGAGCCCTGTGCATTAAGTTGGCAAAAGACTGGTTAACGGGCGAAAAGCATATCAACATATTTAATATGATTTTGATGTGACACAGGAGCCTTCGTAAGGAAATGAATGCCCAAAGGAGGGGTTAAGCCTGCGTCTTTTTATGAAGAGTGCAGAGTCATGGGCAGATGCGATGGGACGGAAGGTCTGAGCCGAGGACAGTGACCTGGGAAGCTTAACAGGGCCTCCCCGCTCAGTTGTGCAGATTCCTCCTGGCATCTCTGGGGGCAAACACGCCCCTTTCCTTCCTGTAGGGAGGGCATCTCTCACCTGAGGGTCTTACGACTGCTTCAGAGGAGACAGGGCCAGTCGGAGAGCCCTTCCTGCCCATGCCATTTCTCAAATTACGCCAAGGTGCCACATTTGGGGGCAGCTGTCCTGAACCTTGTCATAAGCCAAAGGCGAACGCTCTACAGTGGCCGTCTCGGGTGCACTGTTGGCACTGATCGGAGGCTGAGACCACAGCCCAGGATCTGGAGGCAGGGTATGTCCAGGCAGTTGCTTGTCATAGCTGTTGTCTTTCAGGGTCTCCAAGACCCCTTCAGAAGGGACTGGCTTTACAACTTCAGTCTCCTTGGTAGATGTTAGAACCTTGCAGAGTTTTTTCATCTGATGTGAGTAAATGGAAGCCTGCAACCCCTCCTCTGGTGGCACTAACCTTCTTCAATTAACCTCCTTTATTACCTGTTTGACTCCTATATTCTGTTTATGCTTTTTCTATCTGGCAGTTCCTGAACTCCTAATTATAGTTTCGATGACATCCAGTAGATTCAGGATACTACACCTTATGTTTAAAGTTAAAATCAACCCCCCCCAAAAATCACCATAGAATGGTTACCTGAGCAGTTTAATTTTGGAGAGCTAGCCCCAGGATAAACTGGTTTCCAGATGTACACAGGCGAGTTAATGGTTCTGTAAAGTTGTAAACTATTTATAAACCATTTAAGTGCCAGGAAACAGTTACTCCCCTACCTCATCCTCTCCCCAAAGACATTTTAGCATCACAGAGACTTCATTTCAATCCATTCTTTCTTCTAGTTCCTCACAATAAAATAAACAGAAATGCAGCTATGACTTATAATTCTATTTTTTCCAAAAAGAATACTGCGCCATTAGTGTGCAAGCTAAAAAAGAAAGTGAAGGAAGTACAGGACGCATACCTATTTTCATGTCCTAGGAATTATTTTCAGATCCATTCAGAGTTTATTTCCATTAATGTCAGTTTTTCAGGGGGATTATTAAGGATGTATATAAAGCTTATGCACCTCCGCCCATAACCTCCCCCAGAGTCAAAAACATTAAGAAGGGAGGGAGGAAGAAAAAGAAGAAAGGGAAGTAATAACTTTATGTTATCCTTAATACATTTCTCCGCAAAGTGAAACAGACTGTAAGGGTGGTCAATAATAGAATAACTGTTACCAGGGCTCCCCTGTTCCTTTCGTAGATTCAGGAGTTCAATTTATCCAGAAGGAAATTGGCATTTATTTTAGAAGGCATGTCTGGTAAGCTGACCGGTCTATGATCTTAAAGTAATGGAGAGTTTGCTTTTTTAAATGAATATTCTCTACCCTAGGTCCAAGCAAATGGAAACATACCACTCTTCAGTTCTCTATGGCTACTGACAAACGCACAGAGTTAACATCAATCATGGAGTTTTAGAGGCAGGGATACACACGTACTGCTCCTCCATGTTTTCTGTCGCCTTCCGTTATCCGGAAAGCCTCTGGTTGTCACCTGAGGCTGGGCTCCCACTGAGGCCTCCAGGCCCGTCTTCAGTGCCGGATGTCCAAGTCCACCTGGAATCATCAGTCTGCAATGTTTTCCTGGCAGCAGGAATGTTATGAAAGTGTTTAGATGTGCTCTTCAGACTTTGTTTGAAATATTGCCTGGCCAGGATTTGAACTACCAAAAATCCTTTTCAGATATGTTATTAGAATCACAAGTAACATATTTGTTATGTTATTTCCTGGCTATTTAAAAAAAAAGCAGTGGTGGTGGTTCTAACAGCATTGTTACAAAGGCAGTTCACTTGAGGACAGGACAAGACAGTCTTGCTGTTTGCCTGAGAACAGTATCCATGTATTGAAGCACTGCTGTACCTTATTGGAATTGTGGATGGAACTCTTAAAGAATTTCACATCTTACTTTGATTCATTGATTCAGAAATACATGACCAAAGAAGAGAAATAATCATCAGGTCCAGCTTATTTCAAATACGCCCAATTATAAGAGTGTGAAGCTACAGAGAAAATGTTTTTATATTTCCGTACAGCTAGAGCTTTCTCAGCACTTTTATTGGCCTGTGGGACCTGAGCTAAGAGACAAACCTGAGGAGTTAAACTGGGAACCGATAGTGAGGTCTACAGAGAGAGGCCCTCCCCAGAGGCATGTAGTTATATTTTCAAGGAGGAGGGATGGGGAGAGGAGGATGAGCCCTGTCTCTGCAGAGACATCCCCAAGGCAGTATAGCTGGACGTCCTTGTATTATCTCCCCCAGCAAACATACTACTTTCTCAAGGCTTAGAACCCAAGAGCCTTCCCAAGTAGAATTTGTTTACATTGAGGAGGTAAGATTTTCCTCCCTCTCTCAGAGGAGAGGGCGTGGACAGCTGTCTCTCTGCTATATAACCATCCAGATTCATATTTTTAAAAAGATTTCTGTCCTACAGTGTAGACCAAGTATAGGACATCTGGTTCTCATTACGTCACCCTGGAGAGAGGAAATTGCAATAGGGAGAACCAATGCAATAATTTTCTGATCCAGAAGCCTCATATTTACATTCAGGATAGTATTAATAAATACAGATATTAAACACTTTAAGAGCTCACATATGTGTTAAAGCAGATTCCAGGTCCACTCCTCCCTTCTTGTTACTGAAATTCTAACTCAGTAAGTCTGGGTGTCTTAAGAACCTGCATTTGAACAGCTGACCCAGTGATTCTTACCAGACTGGCCTGCAACCCAGGAATAAAACACGCTTCCTACAGAGGACCAGCCTGCCTCGGCCAGCCTGCTTTCCTAAGTTCAGTTACGGTATCCCTCTCCTTCTTTTGATAGTAAGAGGGTGGATTTGAGGATACAAAACTTGAGGATGAAATTGAAGGTTGACACATCTCTGGTCAGTGTTTCTCTGTTATCCTTGCAGACGTATGTGTGTGTGTGTGTGCGCGTGTGTGTGAAGAAATACACCATTTAAATCATCAGATCTTCTGGAATCTTTAGTGTGACCAACAGTTTTTCTCTCTCAACCTGTGATGTCAGTAGTCTACCAAAACTTCACTGACTTCTCCATTCTCTTATCATCTTTACAATCCCGTTCCATTTGTGTTTTGCTTGACAGTTTACAAGATGTTTTTACATTTATGGTCCTATTTGATTCTCACAATAATCTTTGGGAATGAACAGGTATTGTTGGGAGTTATACTGTTTATGTAAATGGAAAATATGTAATATTTTGAAATATTTCAAATAAGATTTGAGAAGATTGATATTCAGTATCCATGTCAGACCTAAGTTGTCTAACTAAGGTGTTGAGGCACTTCAAATGGAAGGGAATCTCTCTGTTATCATGACATCAACAGCTGACAAATTATAGGCATTGTATCAAATGTCATTTGAACATTTTGAGGGTGACCTCTTCCAACATGCACAGAAACTACTGCCCATTCCTGCGTCAGCTCTAATAACTATTTTTTCTAACCCAAACATAAATATGAAAGATATTAAGGAAAATGTTTCAAACTGTTCTCAGATGCCTTTGAATCTTAAACAATAAGCATAGAGCATTTTAGTTTTCAAAGCACTTTTGACATATATTATCTCATTTAATTCTTAACGGCACATGAGAGACATAAAGTATCCACCCTTCACAGATAAGGAAGTGGAGACTGAGAGAGTCCCAAGGTCATGAGTTCAGGAACTGGCAGAGCCTGGACCTCAGAGTAGAGGGTATCTACTCTGAGACTTCCGATCTGGTGCGTCTCCTGTGAAAGGCACTAAGTTTATGATGGAAAATCAACAAGGCGTGTCTTCTGCTTAAAGGACCCTGAGCCCTGAAATTTCCAAATTATTTAAGTCTGTCATTTTCTAAGGTGTAGACTCTTGGGAACATGAGTTCAAAGGAGGCCAGGAAGGGATGCTGATCACAAGCCAGATGTCACTGGAGGGGGGCACTGATGTGTGACCCAAACAAAGGGAACACTGTGACGACTCACCACATAGCAGTTCCTGAAAGACTGTGTACCTCCCTGACTGTAATTCACCCACATATACAGGGTGGGGCAAAATAGGCTTGCAGTTGTGATTGCGTGAACCACTGAGTTTATTCTCATGTTATTTATTGATTTTTGTATTACTTTCCATATGAACAGCTGTGGACCTACTTTTGCCCACCCGTGTATTTATTAGGCACGTTTGATAAAAAATCCTCCATGGCAATAGCAGTGTGAAAATGTCTATCAACACAAAATCCGTTTAGGTGCAAAAAAAGGTAACAAGCAAGGTAAATGTCCAAGGTGAAACGTTTGAACTCTTATCTGTTATGTCAGACAGTTTCTCAGACTGGTCTTTCGAACTCTGCTCCGAGTCCCCTCAGAATCCCTCGGCCCTTTCTTTGTCTAACGGCCCCATTCTTCTCCCAAACAGGATCTTCAGGGGCAGGCTGGGGCGCTGGAGACCGAAGCCGTCCTCCGCAGCGGCCACCTCCCCGCACTCGCCCTGCGTGCCTTTCTCGTGGTTTCATGAAAGCCGCAAAGGATCCTATTCCTTCAGGAACCTGCCTTCACCTACGAGTCCCCTCCAGCCTTCTCCTGAAACTCTAAATTCAGATAAAAAGGGGTCCAAGGTAGAAAACACATGGATTAAAAAAGCAAACAAGAAAACCCCAAATCTCTTCCTCCTCTTCAATCTTTGGAAAGCGTTCTCAACTTGTGTGTATGCTCTGGACCCAAGAAACCAATGTGATAACACTGCAATAAACCGTGCATGGTATTTCCTGTGTGGGGAAAAAGAAAACCTCATTTAACCATCACCTTCTTTAATACTGTTCCATTCTAGATTGTGCGTTAATCTTTGATTTGCCTGTCTTTTCACGTATTGCTATTTAATCTCAGTTTGACAGTTAAGCCATGCTGGGAAAGATGCATTTGAATTATGGCACAGTGTGATAGATCTGTTTACCAAGTATTCCATTTTAAATTACATTACAAAACTATTTTTGCTTCACTCTTCAAGATTTACTGGAAAACAAATAAATTTGGGACCAAATTTGTGTTCAATACATCTAAATGAAACTCTTTAAAACAAACCAATGCTGACATAGCACCCTTAGTTATTTCTTCTTTTAAATCAAACTTCCATGTCAAATAACTGTTGTAATTCTATCACAAAAGTTCTTTAACTTCAGCAGAATTAGGAATTACATGCATGGATGCTACTTGTTTTCAGATGCATCATGGTTATTTCCAGCATGACACTGCAAACCTTATCTAACATTTTATTGAAACACATATGGTCGCTAACTTTCACATGTTGTTTGGTCTCCTTTTCTCTATATTCACTTTCTCAAACAGAAACATGTGGTTAATGTTACTTGAATTTAATGCTTTTCTTGTGGTCAACAGCTCACAGGGTTGTGATGGGCTTTGGGGTTGTATTTCCACTGACAATATCAAATGGTAATGTGCTATGTTAAATGCCCTCCTGCTTAAATGTTCTACTACCCTAGCCCCATGTGCTGTGATTTAATTTACCTTTCTGAAGATTTAGCAAACCTTGGCGTTTGTTTGGTACTGAACTCTCCAGCCTCTGGCATGGCATTTATTCTTGACAACCAACTAAACCCTGTACAGTAGAACCTAATGGAAAACTAACAGGCCAATTTCTAAGGAAGTGAAATAGGAAACAAGATGGTGTTGGTCAAGTTCTTAGAGTCCCTGGGAAGCCAGTCATTCTAGAATTAGAAAAGAAGTTTTGACAGCAGTAGACCACTTTGGTCTTGAAACATTTCCAGTATTGGATCTGATAATATTTCAATGTTGTTTGAATAATTCTACCATTATCTTACACTGGAGAGACTCCAGATTTGGTTTAAATTGTTTTCACAAATGCAGCTCCATAGTCATTGTGAAATTATTTGATTTTAATATCCAGTGAACATTTTAATGACGTCCTGGGGAAGTTTCCTTTCTAGTCCCCCACCTCCCCCACCGCCAAGTAGTTATTTGGGAACGTGTATCTCTTGGTGGTGCAGTCTCTTTGGCACTCTGTGCGTGCCATGGGAAAGTTGTACTTCAGCATGTAACTAGTGTAGTATCCGATTGTGACCTCCCGCAAACACATCATCTTGAAGGTTACGTCCAGGAGAGGACCTGCCATTTCTCACAGTATTTATCACAGCCAACAGCGAGCGCTCCTTCCCAGGGGGTGCTCAGCCTCCCTTTCTAATATGGACTGCCATCTGTTCCTAATAACTTCAGCTCTCCACACCATCTTGTATTTTTTTACTTACACTGTTACTCATCACGATTAGGGTCAAAGAAGATAGGATCATTAATATTACTCCTCTGAGCAGTTGCAGAGGATAACGAATGCTGTACCCTTGAAGAGAGACTGAAGAATCATTACTCCAAAATGCCTCTCTTTCATCTGATGGAGAAAGCGCTCAGAATTTCCCCTTCCCCACAGAAGGTGCGGTGTTCTGAAACACTGCCTAATCAGAGGTTATTGGCCAACCAAAATGAATTTCTTCTAAGAATACTTCAAAATAACCTTTTGAGAACTGGTAAACACACCTACCTCACGTTCCTTCGTGGTGCTCATGTAACACTGAGCTTCATTTATTTTTACAGAATTTTACCTTCAACGATGACTTTAGTCCCAGCAGTACCAGCTCGGCAGACCTGAGTGGCCTGGGAGCAGAACCCAAAACCGCAGGGCTCTCTCAGTCCTTGGCATTGTCATCAGATGAGGTATGCCGGTGGCATGTACAACTGAGAACTGCTTTCTCAGTCATAACATTTGGTAGCTCGTGCGATACCCACGAACTCTCCCAGGGAAAACGTGTTTAGGTAGATTTTGCATTGTAGAGCATCAGGGCCATGGTTTCATATTTGACAGGAAACTGTCCTCTCCCTCTATCTCTGTCCCAACATGAAAGCCAAGTATCATTTCTGAGCCCCTTCAAGCTGTACAGGGACATCCCTTACTGTGTACCATAAACTCAGCCTTTCTGATTTAAATGGAATGACTCTCAGCAGAGGTGTGGGGACAAGAGGCTGGGCACTGGAGAGGAAAACTAGGAAACAGCTCAGAAATCCCATGGAGTTTATACAGTTGCCATTCCCTTTCCCCTTCACCTTCCTCACCATCACCTGCACCCTAAAATTCCCTCTGAGTTGGCGTGGCTCCTGACTGAGAATCGGTGCCTTGGAAAGCTGAGGGGTACTGAGCTGAGAGTTCAGTAAGGAAGGATAACTAGGTAAGAATCACTAATTTAGAAGCCAGGGTCAAAATAGCATTGCTAAGGATTCTCAGGAAATAAATACATACAAGAGAGGCAGGAAGTTACATTAGTGATTGACTGAGTGTCCCAAGAAGTAAGTAGAGGGAAGAAATACCAGCCCTGGGGTGGAAGGGAGGGGGAGGGGCACTGTAACCAAAGATATTTGTTCTTAATATGTGTTTTTAGTTATTTCTGTATAACTTTTTTTTTTTTAATTTTGTAAAACATTCTTTTTCTGTTAAACCCTTCTGCCCACATTCTTCGGGCTTGGTGTGACTTGAATTTTATTAAGGCTTTGTACTGTACATGTTGTGTCTACTGTCTCTATAACACTTTTCTCTTTGATTCCCTTGTTGCTCCCTCGCTCAGAGCCTGGATATGATAGATGACGAGGTGAGCTATCAATAGGGTGTGTGTGGTGGCCTTTTTGGTATTGTTTGAAACTTCTCTCTTTGCAGACGATTTAAAACTCAGAAGAGTACTTGCCTCTTGTAGTGGAGCTCCTTGTGTTCGGTAGCTTCACTCTCTGCCCTTGTCTGTGTCTTAGTTTAATTGATAATTTGGGTTCAAGAGGATCTCCAGAGTCCCGCGATGTGTCCCCATCACCATTACCCGACTGACACAGTTCGCTCTGTCTCGCCTCCTTTGCCTTCATCTCGGCTCACCCATCCCCTCCTATGTGTTCTCTCCACCGGTCACTGAGGTGACTTCTGTCTCTCCTCCCAAACCTATCATTGCCTCATCTCCTCTCAGCTTAGTGGTTCTAGGAACCAACCTTCCCTTTGCACTATTAAAAATAATATTCTGCACTGGACAGATTTGTAGACTTTCCGAGCCTCAGTTTCCTCATTTATTGAAAGTAATGATTGATACTACCTGCCCCACCTTCCTCACAGATTTGCTTGCTGCCCAAATGAAATAATGGCTGTGAAACTTCTCCCTAAAAATGCCTGAGGGCTTAGTGCTCTCCTCTTGCAAGTGAAAGATACCACAATATTGTTAAATATGTTTTTACATATCTCGAAATGTCTCATGAGAGAAGAAATGCAGAGGGATGCATTGCATATAGGAATTAATGAAATATTTGTTTTCTATATCTAATGATCTTTCCAAAGTGTTTTAATGTAGAAGCTTGCAACACTAGAGTGTATTTGTCAATATTAAACTTCCCACACTGAAAAGGCTGCTTTATTTGGGGGCATTTTTAAATTTTCAATGATCTAAAAACATGTAGGTAATAAATACTATGTATGTCTGTTACATACACAACCGGAACCATTCGCTTATCATTTTATGGTTTAAAAATAAATATGGCCCCAGTAGGCGAGAAGTTCCTTTTGATAGCATAATTTTCCATGCTGAGCCACAGCACTCAGTCCTGTAACCACGTTGCGTGACGTTCCTACCTCAGATCCTTGATGATGGACAGTCTCCCAAACACAGTCAGTGTCAGAATCGGGCCGTTCAGGAGTGGAGTGTGCAGCAGGTCTCTCACTGGCTAATGAGCCTAAATCTGGAGCAGTACGTATCTGAATTCAGTGCCCAAAACATCACTGGAGAGCAACTTCTGCAGTTGGATGGAAATAAACTGAAGGTAAAGAATTATATGTCTGTGTTAGGTTACCGAGTGTAATTTGTATTACTGATAGCACCTAAAATGTTTTTATTAGATAAGAGCATTGTGCACATGGGAGAGGTAATTCTCATCAACGGTCAGCAGAAAAGACGCTGAGTCACGTCTGAGTAGTAAGTGAAGTTTCGGAAAGTCCTTGGATTCTGAAGAGCAGGCCGCTCAGGAGGAGGGCTAGGGACTCCCTCCATCACTTCCGCCTAGCAACACATGGTCCATGTATTAACTCTACTTACTTCTGTGTAGTAAGAGTTTTAATGATGGCCTATGTAGACTCTTTCACCACATAAGAGTTAAAACTAAAATCCATGATTCTGCCCTCCTTTACTCATTTCTCCTCCACTCTCACTCATCCCTGCACACCATTCCACAGCTGGGGTGATGTTGTCCCCAGAACTTTCTTCCGCAAATATGTGCAGGTGTGTCTTCCCTCCGCCTCCATCGCACACTCATTTTCACCTGTTCAGTCCACCTCTTTTCAGAGACTGAAGTGGCGGCTCCCATTCCTATGGAAAAAGGGCAAAAGGAGCTTACAGCCAGCTCTCCACCCCACCCTCAGCCTCCTGCTGGGCGGATGAGTATCTCTTGACAGTCTTGAAAAGGTTAGAGATCAATCAATATCTTGTGAATATGAAGGTCCCATTGACAAGGCTGTCCCCATTGGGGAGATGGATGCATCCCGCTGTTGATTCTGAAGGTCATGAAACATTTAAAGTAAGCATCTGACTCTCCTCATTCTGAATTCCAAGCTCATTGAGCAACCTCCTCCGATAATCAGGCCTCCGGTATGGGTGCTCCTACAGGGAGAGGATGACCGGCCCTGCTGACTTGAGCATTGTGGTCCTGCGGACACTCTGGTCCCCATTGTAAATGAACACATCGGCAGGAAGGAAGCCAAGTTGATCCTTCCTGCCCTTCTCGGAGCCCTCGGTGGCAGCAGGGACCCACCCCTATCTTTTACCTATAATTGCCTACAGCCTAAAGATTGGAGAAGCAGAATTGTGCCCTTTTGTTCATTCATTTACCCATTCATTATCGATGTGGAAAGCATTTACTTAATGAGGTTCAGGGAGCACTGTGGTAGGGACTTCAAAGAACAAAAGAACAAATAAAGCTTAGTCCCTCAGTATGTAGATTTTTGGCAAATGTAATGAGCTCTTGCTTAGTTTTTACCTCTTCAGTTATGTTTAAATTCGTTTTTGAGTTTGAATGTAGTGTGATATCAACCTCATCGTAAGCAGAGAGGTCACTGGTTTTCAAATTCAGTTTGTTTATATTTCCTTCTTAGGCTCTTGGAATGACATCATCCCAGGACCGAGCAGTGGTCAAAAAAAAACTCAAGGAAATGAAGGTGTCTCTGGAGAAGGCTCGGAAAGCTCAAGAGAAAATGGAAAAACAAAGAGAAAAGCTGAGGAGGAAGGAACAAGAGCAAATGCAGAGGAAATATAAAAAGACAGAGAAGCTGACAGCTGCAACAGAGGGTGCTGGTGAACAGTGACCCACGCCCTCTTAGGGGGCGGGGACGCTCCCAGAGAGCCCCGCCCCCCTCCTGCCCTGCTCTCCTCTGGAGGAATGAAGAAGAAACTGATGACAGGGGTAGTGTGCTGTAGGCAGGCTGGGAATCCTTGTGTTGAATAACCACATTCTCTGTGATAATGGAAATACCCGTAATTTTAACCTACTGAAATAATCCCAAGCAACCTTTAGTTTATTGACAAACCAAGGAGCTCATTTGTGAGAAGTGCAAATTATCTATGTTTCCCTCTTCTCTTCCTTACCAATATCTTATGCTGTGTTGGGCGGGCGGGTGTGTCACTTGGGAAAGCAGCATTGACAATGCCCAACAAGAGCATGGCACGCCCTGGCGTTGTTACTGGAGCGCCATGGATCTCCAGTGTGGGGTCTTGACCCTGCGCGTTTGCACCTGTCTGCGTGGCCGATAGCACCGCTTGGCCATGAGACAGGGGCTGCGGACTCCACTCCAGTGTGTGGGAAAGGCTCCCCTTCATTCCTGTGCCTGGACAGTGAGACAGCCCCGCTGGAGAAACATGGCTGTTCTGCCACATGAGTGCCTGCTGTGGTAAATGGCCCGCAAACTCTTCTGCTTGCTGGGCATCTGAAAGGGAGAAAAGAATTATAGTTACTTGTTAACCCCAGAAGGAAGCAAAAGCCTTAAGAATGTGGATGTGGGTATTACCTTGGGATTCTGAGGGCAGCATTTATCCTCTAGATTTAGTCGAACAAAGGAAAAGCCAGGCGTATTGCAGCCATGGGACATTGGGATCTATCGTTCACTTTGCTACTGCTGCGCTTCAGTATCTTCGCAACGCTGACACACACAACACAGTTCCTTTTCCCCAACAAATTGAACAGGAAATTGATTTTTAAGGAAACCAACATTTTCAGGTTTCCTCTCCTAGGGAACATTCTGGCTACTCTTCAACCTAACTGTGACACAGTCAGGAACTCGTCACATATTTTCTACTCAAAGGATTTCCCAAGTGAACTCAGTTAGTGTTTTAACAAATGTACTTTTAAGAAACATAGAAATACCAGTTTGAGAAAATTTAGATTTGAGTAACATTCAACCAGAGAGGCAGTTTCATTGAGCACACAGAATGTTCCTATAAAGGAGAGCTGTCAGTCATGTTTAGAGATGCTTTCAATGGTTTTTCTGAGCCATTCTCTTCCATTCTTCAAAGATTTTCACTTTACAGTTAAAGTTCCTTTAAGATAGTACACGGGATAGAGTCTAGCAGTGGAGGCAGTTCAAAGTATTTTAAAACCAGCCTGAAGGATTTCGGCATTTCATCAAACTCACTGAAAGGCCAGAGACTAGGGCAGAAGGAGGAAAAAAATAACTCATCTTGAGAAATTTCAAATCATGGATCTTATTTTTGTTTTTGTCGTCGTTTTGCTTTTCACGTTTATGTACCTGGTTCTCTTTGCTGCATTTGCTCTAAAAATGAGGTCATCCATTTTCCAAGGGACAGGTTCCCAAAAGAGAGTTGAGGGCAGACGAATTCTCGGACTAGTATTTTACTTCGTTTACTCCGCGGAGAGTCTGTGTCCATACCTTCCACTGGAAATGTTATATTCACAGAGCTTGGGGAGAGGGCTTTGGAGGTTACAGGTAACAGATAATGAAGGGCTCCCACCCATATAGCTCCATCTCATATTTTGAACATTGTGATTTTATTTTTTGCTTGTCTGAATATTCAAAATCTGGAATTATCTAAACTTGAAAATCATAATTCTGTTCTTTCCCAAATGTGTTAGCTGTTAAACATCAGTGCTTTTGTCTCTAGGTACAGACCATTCATTCCTTCCTCAGTAACGCTGATATAAAGTTACACTGCGTTTTACAATTATAAAGTCACCATGTATGTCTTCTCTGTCTGACTTCATTTTGGGGTATGATAATGAAACTGCCATACTGGATATCCTGTTAACCTTTTGAGATGTGCGGTGCTTTCCTATTAATGAATGTACCACGAGAAACAAAGAACCACTATTAATGAATTACAAAATCTGGCAAATCTTTTCTAATACTAAAAGACTAAATTAGTCAAAATATGTTAATACTAATGCTTGCTATTATAAATTTTTGCCATTTTTGCTTATCTTTGAAAAAAGTGATCTGGGTCACACTGGAAGTTTCACTGTATTCATTTTAATAATGGAAATAGAAGGATGATTATCTTAAGTTATGTTTACACTTTGGTAATATTTGAAAATGGGTGTATATACTGGAAATGTCTATAAGTCTCAGTCTCTGCACATAATTTATGATCTATTATATTGCATTTACTTAAGTGTCTTAGTATATTGTTCTTTGTCTTCAATTTATTTGTACACTTTCAATGTTTAAATTAATGACCAACTGATAATATCATTAATCAAATTCTTTTTCTTCAAATCATTTAGTTTATATTGTAATGATTTTGATTTTTTAAGTTAAATTATAGTACTTTTCATCTTAATTTGTTATTTTTAACATTACTACTTAAAACTGCTAAAGTTAGAAGAGGCACTTGATTTGATTGTCCAACAAAAGATAAGAGGTAAACTGATTGATAATAGGGTATGAAAACAGAGGGGAGGATCTCAGAACTTGTGAGCATTTTGTTTTCCTACTATTTTTTTTAATCAACTCTAGTGCATGATGCCTCACTGAGGTTCCAGTGTCTTACACAATTCCTACTTTAATGCTAGTGCTTTCTGGTGTCCATACAATCTAATACAGAACTGTTGCTTCATGAACCTTAAAGACTTTGCAGTTTTTTCTTTATTGGAAAATGAACAGAAAAGGAATATCTGGTTACTATAAACTATATATTCCCTAAATGACAGCTCTGTATGACTCTGACAATAGCCAGAAGTGTTTTGGGGTGCAGGGAATGCTTTGGGGGGGCAGGGAATGTGTGGTGAGGCCAAGCTGTGGACCAAGAACATTGTATAAGCTGAGTGTCTACGTAGGGGTTTTCCATTGAAGGGCTTTAGCTTTATAACAGAAGTACTTTATTTAAGACTATCTCCCTTAAGTAACTCACAGTTTGTGTAATGGTTTTCTCATTCTTTTTTTTTTTTCTTTGCCTGAATCAGAGGTTAGCCTCAGAGTAATAGATTATGGCAGAAACCTAATTTTGCCCATTCTAAGAGACTGATGAATTTCACGTCTAGTTTTATGACAATAAAGCTATTCTATACCATCTTTCTTTAGCTGGGGTCGATGCATTTCCTACCCTCAACATCACAGAAGCATTTTTAACCCAGGTGCTAATGCCAAACTCAACTTTTAAGAGGCATGAAATGGGAACACCTGCCTGGTGCTCCATTGTCATTGTTGAGAACAAAGCAGCAGGAGGATGAGTGAGGGACCAAATTAACCCTTGCTGCCCCCTTGCATACTGCAGTCATCCCTAGCCTGAAACCTTAAGATATCCCAGGCCCAACCACAAAAGTAGTCACAGGCTGTTTGACCTTAATTAGCCTTTATGGTTTTTGCTGAAGACAAAGAATTCCCATCTAGGTTGTTGGTGTGATTGGATCAGCATGTGCTTCAAAATTATATTTTAAAAGGTAAATGAAATTTTCCATTTGTATTGATATTCTAACTCATTTATAAGTGTTATAGGTTACGTAGAGCAAGCCTCAAGAGAGAACACCCTGTGTTGAACGATAGTATTAAAGAAGACTCTAAAGGGAGGCGTCCTAACAATTCTAAAAAAAATCTACACTTTGAAGGTGTTGTAGCCCCCTCGCCACATTCAGAAATTTAAGAATTACCAAATTCCATTTGAGTAACTAAATATACTGTCCCAAGAAAGCTGTAACTGAGGGGCATTTCACTTCGGTAGACAGCAGTCACTAGGGTTCATGTCACCTCCCTAATGCTAAGTCCTGAGTGCTTTCTGAATTTCTCAAATTTACCCATAAGCAAGGGTCTACCCCTATACCATTCTGAAGCTAAGCCTTTAAGGATGAGTTCCAGAAATAAAATGTCCATATTTTCTACTAGAATTGTTTTCATTATGATGATGGGATGAGAAGTAAACTTCTAAGGAAAAGTGTTGTAAGAAATACGAATGTGGTTGCTGCAATTCACTCCTGAAAATCAGCCATGGTCTGCAGGCAGATGTTATTTATATTTGTCTTAGTTATTTAAAGTCTCAGGAAATTTAGTGCTGGTCCAAAACACTGGGGAAAAAATAACACCAGACAGCACACCAGTAGTATTTGCATGACTTAAAGTGGTTGTATGGAATAGACCCAGCTAAGAAGTCAAAGGGCAAAGAAAAGGCCTACAGATCAATCTCCCCCTGGAAAATGAAAGCATCAGGTTGTACCTGATGGTGAACAGAGGATCCTAACCTGCCTGCGCATGGGCGTCTGTGTGGACGTGTTGAGGGCATGGTTGTTACTTGAACGCTTACATATCAAGAACAGCACATGCCCTGCGCCCAGGTCTACAGAGTGGGGAAGGAAAGAAACGTGATGGCTTCCAGTCCTTGGCCCTACCCCAGCCCCACCCCCAAACTGCTAGGGATAAAAGAATGGATAAGAGGCAAGGAATAAGAGAACAAGAGGTAACATCTTAATAATGTGCATGCCACTTGTGTAGATATACAGACTACATATGTGTGAATATATCTCCCACCTTACACACACACACCGCAATGACACGACATTAAAAAATAAATAGGTATTATCTTTGGAACTTGGTATTGTCGGTTAGGATGCCCAGCAGTAATCATAGCCTTATTGCCACTTTTTGTGTTGTATATACATTGAATGGCTCATAAGATTTTAAGAGATTTTTTTAATGTATTTCTTCTACTAAATGCACTTATCCTTCTACATGTCTATATATTTTGGTAAAATTGATTTATTAGAAACTTGGTATTTTAGTAAGAAAATTTCCTGAAATATTTGGTTAACGCTTTGATGTCAAGATTGCACATTGCTGAGTGGAAACTCAGAAGCTTATGCAGCTTTGGGCATTTTCAACTGCAGACTGCAGTTTCCTTAGCTAAAAATTGCGCTGTGTGTTCTTGTGCATTCGCTCGTGCTCTACTATGACATTCTCGATAGCCGTGATGCAGAAGTCACTAACCACCGGCTCTGACGGCAGTGTGGCCATCACGTGACCATTTATCTCCCTTTTACCCAGTGGTGGCCTAGTTAGGTCATTGCCAAATGGATGTCAGTGTGAGTATGTTGTTGGAAGGTGTGCACTCCGAGTTCTCTCGGCTATTTTATTTATATGCCCCGGTTTTCTGGTAAGGATTTAATCTTTCATGTATGAAAGAACAATTGGCCAAAGATAATTAAATTACCTTAAAAAGTGGGAATGAAGAGGCACTCCGTCTGGACAGCACCTACCAACAACATAAGATTTAACTAGTGCTTAGTGAAATCCCATAAATATTTATCTATATGTTTTCCTTAATATTATTTATGGTCATCACTACTGCTTTTGTATTTTTTTAATGGAGTTACAATTAAACCACAAGTACGCGTGCTGCATATGATTAACAAACTGACCGGCTGGAAAATGAGAAAGAGAGAGAATGAATTCTGTTCCATTGTAAGAAGTTGATTTATTTTATTCTTTCTTTATCTAAAGGGAAAAAAAGTTGTTTGAAAGTAATTTTAAGTCCAATAAATATGGATAGCATGTTATCTGACACTTATGATTTGTGCTTTTTGGTGTCTGATCATTTGCATGGAAGAGACAATAGTGCCACGTCTGAATTGTTCTCTTGTGCTTGGTTGATATGTATTTCTCTAGATTGTTCCATTTCAAATGGCATTTCTTACTCTTTGGTTTTCAGAAGCAGTCAAAGCAAAATACCCTTTGTTTTCTGACCAATCTAAAAACACGTGTGATTAAATTTCATTTGTTAGTGTAAATAAATTTCTTGCCAATGAGTATTATTGTTGTTAGACAACGAATGCAATAAAAAGAGAAACACTGAGATCTGTCGAAGTAATTTTTTTTACCTCTTCCATTTTCACTTTCAACAAGCCTTGACTGGGTAGACCTGTATTAACTGTCAAAATACATCTATCAATCAAGAGCAAAGTGCACATTTTCCATGGAAATGAAACTAAAAATAAGTTTTAGCCCTGGTAAAGTGTAAATTGGCAGCTAGAATTACATTTGAAAGCACAATTACAGAACTGGGCATACAGTTAAAAGATCAAAACTTCACTAGAAGCTCCCTCACCCATCTTTCTGCTTCTACCATGGCTTCACCATCACCGGTTCCGACACCTGTCGGCCAGAAGGCTGGTGACGAATCCTTAAGCAGCCAGCCTCACACCGTCCCACAGCGTGGTTGGTGGCGCAAGCTAAGAGTGGGCCATCCTAGAGTACGGGGTTCCTTTCAACAATTTTATTTCCAGAACTTTAAACGGTGAGGAGACTTGAATGTATCAAATGAGGGGTGTTAATTTCTCTCTTTTTCACACACACTAACATGTACGATAATTTATCTGTGACTAAACTTTTGGCAAGGCAAAAACATTCAGGTCGAAACATCAGAATAAATGAATTTAGCTGTTTTTCTTAGAGTGTGTTAAATTCCTAACCAAGGGGAAGCATGTGCCCCCTTTTCAATGATCCTGAGTGTCAGACTGGATAGCTTTCTCCTTTAGGGCTGGGGGCAGAATTTGCTTATTTTGTTAAAAGTGAGAGAACAGACTGTGGTCATTTTATTGATGACATCAAGTGATTCTTTTTAAAGGAAATAATTTGGCTTTTTTCAACCTACGCAACACAACTACTGATGGTTTCAAAACAATATTCCTGAGAACCCAGCTTCAAGGGCTGCGAACAGCAGCCCTGAATAACATGACATCATGCTCACCGAAATTGTGACTAAAAATAACTCTTATCCTGTTGGGAGGAAAGTGTTTTTCGATCCAAACAAAATGTTCCTGTTTATTACTTTAAGGCAGTGGTCTTAAACTATTAGCTGTTCTCAATTTATCAGCAAAACATTTTTCTCCAAATGCCAGACCATCATCATGGCGAATGCCTTAGAAAAACTTTGTTTCTAACATGGCCGCCTTAGAAATCATTCGTCCTGGAAGCCATACCTTCAGACGGCTGTTATAAGAAAATAATAGGCCCTGGCTGGTATGGCTCAGTGGATTGAGTGCCAGCCTACAAACTGAAGGGTCGCTGGTTCGATTCCCAGTCAGGGCATGTGCCTGGGTTGCGGTCCAGGTCCCCAGTAGGGGGCACACAAGAGGCAACCACACATTGATGCTCCCTCCTCTCCCTACCTCCCTGCCCCTCTCTCTAAAAATAAATAAAATATGAAAAAATAAAATTTACTTTAAAAAAAAGAAAATAATAGCCTTTTTTCTCTTTTTTTCAGAGTCATGTCCCTCAGAAGATAGCTAAAGGTCATGGATCGTTCCTGTTTTTGTTTACTTCTCTGTTGTTTCCTTCTTAGCCTCCACAGCAAGTTAGAATAGAAAAAGGACAACCACCACCTCAACAACAGGGTTGTCTTGGGGGCACTTAGCTTTACCCAAATCAGTTATGAGCTTCTCTCTGTATCCAATCACTGATGTGAACAAACTTCTTTTTACCAGGTCAAAGAAATTAAAATGTATAATGTGTGCTGACATAACAGATACTCATATAATTTTCAAGTGTGACAGCACTCCCAAGAATTTTAAGATTTACATGCCATTTGCTAGACAAGAATTGAATAAGCGAGAGTAAAAGGAGAGTTGAGGTATTTAAGTTTATATTTACTAAGAGAGTCAGCTGTAGAGGGGGAACATAAGTTAAGTCTGACTGTGCAGTGTGTCTGTCTAATGGCTTTCTTAAGGAGAGATGCCTGGAGTGGAAGGGTGATTTCTAGTGCCCATCCAGTTTTCCGGCACATGAGCGGGAGTCCTTGGGCGGGTACTGACCTTCTGATGGCCCGTGAGGCCATCGTGCTCTCCTGTTTTCTTTTTTCTTTTGTATTTTTTATATATATATATTTTTTAATCCTCACCCGAGGATATGTTTATTGATCTTAGAGAGGAGGAAGGAGAGAGAGAGAGAGACAAACATAAATGTAAGGGAAAAACATCGATCAGTTGCCTCCCGTTCATGCCCCAACAGGGATCGAACCCACAACCTGGGTATGTGCCCTGACAGGGAATCGAACCCACAACCTCCTGGTGTACAGGATGACACTCCAACCAAATGATCCACTCAGCCAGGGCCTGCTCTCCTGTTTTCTGAACAAGACCCAGCAGGGCAGCAGTAAGCTCATATGTTTTAGGTCTTAGGGAAAGTATCTTTTGGGTTACATACAGTTACATGATTTAATACCCGACAACTGATGTGACAACATTAACCAATTTATTTAAAGGATTTTTCCTGGTAAAAAGTTTTCGAGTCTCCCAAGACTGATTTGATATTGTACTCTCAGCAAGACTTACACATTGTATTTCTTAGTTAAACAGCACTTTCGGCCCTAATGACGTCCTCATTTAGGGTCGGCGTTCATCATTCAGATGAGATCACTGGTCTCTTCAAGGTGGCAAGCAATTGAAATGATGGGCTCACAGCTTCCATGGCATGGGTGCAAATCGGCCTCTTAGAGCTCACAGTAAAGAGCTTTTTGGTACACAGTGCCAATCAGCAATTTCCCCTTGTACACAGAGGCAACTGAACTTCCTTGCAACACTGTACCATTTTCTGCATAAACCTGTATGATTTTGGATTCTTCTGTCAAAATGTTCTGGATTTGGAGCACCTATCAGAGAAATAACATTTGGTTAATTTTTTAAATCACTTATAACTTTAAATATCGATCATTTCTCCAGAAGGAGCCTTTAGGTAAATCACATTTTGCTCGAAAATTATTCTCAATGTAAGACACCTGTTTCCTCACTGGCACAATGACTGGCCTACAGAGGCGAGGCAAGAAATAAATGAGCAGCACAGCTTGGATGTGAGGCATTAGGGAAGCAGGAGGGACTAGAGTAAATGCTGGGGGAGGGACTGTTAGTAACAGTCAAATTATTGCCATGTTGGCAGTCAGGACAGATTTTGTGTATTTTCAGATAAACTAAAAATTTGGATGTTTATACTTAATTCTTGGTTTTTAGATGCTGGCAATCAAAAACAAAAAATTTGTCCCAAAAAAGAATATATCTCTGTACCACACTTATCCGTTCCTCTGAACTTAAGATCCCAATTCTAAATAAGATTTGTAAGTTCAATTTCCTTCATTTAGTTGAGCAGGAATAGGATTGTATCATAAACCACAATGTAGCCAGGCTTACTATGTGTAATAGCCTGGATTTGACTTTTTTGGCTGATAAAATGGCACGATTTCACATGATTTCATTTTACTCTAATGAGCACACTGTAAGTCTGGGGTCTGGGGTTGTATTTTGGATCTTCTATTTACCATTTGTTTCTTATCTGTAGAATGAGATGTGCGGGACAAGGTTAAGTTCCCTTTCAACTCTAACTTTGTATCCTTAAGCTTTTAGGAAGAAATATAATGACTTGAAGAAAGGATGTACGAAACATCAAACATATACAAAAACATCAAACATGGCAGACCAGGAAGGCCAGTGCCTGGATATTAAAGGGTCAGTAGGAGCACTTAAAAGGACCTCTTTAAAACAGATGATGCCAAAGACAGATGTTTTAGAAAATTGCCATAGCATTAAATTGTAGTAGTTACTGGGAAATAGTTGATGGTGCACCTCGGCTCAAGTAATTAAGCCTCTTTTAATAAACCTAAAGTACCCTTCAACAGGGCAGTGCCTTAGATAATGGACTGTTACTACTTTTTGCTATGCTTTAACAGATCCATCATTAGAAAGAATTTTTTTCCAGAACAGCAAACCGAGTCCATGCTATTGCAAATGACCCAAGTTCACCGAATGAGCTAACAAACAAGAACAAATTGGTATTGAACATTCTGCTGAGTTCCAGTGGACACACCACAGTATACGTGTCTTCAATTCTATTAACCATTCCTTATAGCCTCCTACTAGTAAGAATGAGCAAAAGGTGCAGAGGATTGCCATTAAACATAATCACAATTGTACTATAAACCTAAAAATAAAGGGCATAAAGGGCCACAATGTAATGCATTTGGATGTGTTTTTCTTTTTATTCCAAGACACATAGGCTATAAAAAAAAATGTTTTTTTTCTGTTGAGGGGGTAGTGTGAGACTGACTCTTAAAACTAAGCTTCAAAAAGTATACATTGCAGTAGACTATGTCAAAAATGATACCATGTATTTGATATAAATTACAAGTATAATTAGTACACGCCGAAAACTCACAATAGCAAAACCTAGGTAAGTCATAGTAAACATTTAAATGTGTGTGGCAAAATGAAGTTCAAATTCTTACTTGTACAAACAAAATAGTCCACTAACTAAAGACCATGGACACAAATAGGGTCTCCGGGTAGTATAACTAAGATAGAAGAAAAGGTCTCGTAATCCAAAATAATTCCAGCACGTGATTTACCGTCCCACTGCAGGGATGTTAGAGGCTGCCATTGGCGCTTCAGGACTGGTCCGTCGTGGTAGCTTGTGTGTGTACTGACACACAGGGAGGGGCCGTTGAATAGACAGGCAGATAACAAATGATGAAGCCCTAGCAATGCGGTGCATTATATTTTTTAACTATTGTGAATTGCCAAGTTGGAGAAACTCATTAGTGAAATAAAGACATGGCCCCACGTTCAATGCTGGCTATCCTAACCCAGCCCCCAGGTCCACTGTCCACTCAATTCGGATGCACAAAGACTGACAGTGAGGGTTCCCTTGCCCTCCAGCTCCCAGTTCAGATCCACCAAGGGGCAGCAGCAATGGGGGGATGGGCTGTCCGAGGGGGATGTGGGGTACCTGTTCTCCAGGCATCCTCTCTGGGGGTCTCTGCTGGTTGGCTACATCCCTCAAGCAGAGGCCAGGTTCCTCTCAGAAGACCTGTTCCACACACAGCTCTCTTGTTCCGGTTTCTGTAAGCATTCTCTGCCCCCTTGCCAGTCCTGGGCTATGGCGTTATACCCCGTTGATTTTCCTACACTCGGTCCACAACTGTGTACACAGTGTCCTTATTTAATCCCCTCAAATTACCCAGTTTAAATGTACCATCTGTCTCCTGCCTAGACTCTGTCTAAAACTCCTCCCAAAGTCAAATTCTTTTTTTCCAGCTGATCATTTGGCCCATCTATCCATGCCCTCCCTTTCATTTGCCCATATAATTGAGAATTATGTTTTCAACTGAAAAGCAGCTGAGAATAAAGTCACTGAATGGATTCATTTTTCAAACTAACCTCTGATGCGGGAGGATGCGCCGCATCATAGAGGAAGATTCTCATGCCATTGGGGTGGCATCCAATCCACAGGTCCCCTGTCACAGGGTCCACAGATATGTTATCCACAAGGGTGTTAGTGACCAGCGACTTCCAGAGTAAAATCAAGGAGAGAACAAAAGACAGAAGGTGAAAAAAATTGAGAGGTAATAGAGCGATATGTCAGGGAAACTATCATCCTGTTCTTGGTCACCACACCGCTGGTGCCAGGGACACAGCAATTTCAAGAGCGCTCAGGGTATCCCATCCGTGCTAGTGTTTGATCAGGACAGATGAGGGAGCGGGAAGATACAGAAAGCCATGACTTAAAATTTCGATGAAATCATGTGGACTAACATCTGTACGTGAACCTAAAAACAAGGGGAAAAAGCAGTTTTAAGTGCAGCTTAAAACAGTTCCTTTCTAAAAACACATGAACAAATGATATTTTTATAAGCATTCAGAAAACAAGCAGGGAATGTAGACTCATTTCTGATGAGAACATCAATGAAACGTAGGCTTATCTTCAGCAGCTAATCGCAGGCTCTGCAGCCAGAGGACAAACGATCACCCAGGGTTGAGTTTCTTGGAGTAGGGAAGAAGTTTCTTCTTTAGTTTCCTGATGTTATTCCACTCCCTGTTCTTCTGCTGTTTATTTGCTAAATATAAGTAACAAGCACGTGACGACCGCATAGATTGCTGTCGAGGCTTTGCACCAGGATCGTAAATAATACCAACGATTCTTAATTCCACCATTCATCATCTTGGCTGCCTTCCACCGGGAAGAAATCACATCTATTTGTTTCCCTCTCACTCTCAGTTGGAGAAGTAATATCTACCAGGTACCTCAAACAGAGGCCAGCACACCTCAGCGCCTAGAGACTCTGTAATAGCTGGCAGTGATGCATCAAAAAGGCCAGAGAATGGGCAGGCAGCTACGGGGAGCCGATGCTGCCCCGCGCTCCCTACTCAAAATGAGAGCCGTCCCCACGTGTCCCTGAAGGGACTAGAGGGCTCAGCATGGTGGCAAAGTCTCCTTTTCACCTTCATGCAAATTCATCGCTCATTTATGCCTTGACAACGGGCAAGGCTGGCCAAAGGAGGTGGCTGAGCAAGCACGTTCTGGTCAAGATGAGTTCCAGGCCTTCTTCACCGGCCAAGCCCCCATCTATCACAGTGTCAGACATTCTGCTGCGATACATTACATTCTTCAAGCAAGGAAAATGTTTGTCTCAGGGCTCTGCTATTATCTTTGGAAGAAGTGATAGCCAATGGCGGATAAAAGCTTGCGAGTTGGGAGCAGGCAATGAGAGTGGGAGAAGGGCACAGAAGCCTGGGGTCCCAGTCATTCAACACACCACTCTTGAGCTCCTGTCCTGTGCTGTGCAACGAGCTCAGCCCCTGGAGAGAATGGAGTGAGCGGCAGACCTAGTTCCTGCCAAGGAAATGCTCACGGTCCGGAAGGGAGCTTGTGCTGGGCTCCTGCCTTGCAAACCCACAGTTCCTAGTAATGCTAACTGGTCACGATGGGCATGCGTGCTGCATGTCATGCCCCCACAAAGCCAGCTGGGGAACTTCACATTCCTTGGTCAAGGGAACTTAATAAATTATTCTTTACATCCCAATTTTTAGAGAATTGCAGTTCATTGAAGTAGGACTAACTCATTGACTGCCTTGAATTTGGGGGAGGGCAATATTTTTATTGTGGTAAAATATGCATAACATGAAATTTGTCATTTCGGTCAATTTTATGTATGCTATTCAGTGGCATTAACTATAGTCACAATGTTGTAAAACCATCACTGCTATCTATTTCCGGAACTTTCATCATCCCAAACAGACACTGTCCGGAAGCTCCCTTCCCCAACCCTTGGTAGCCTCTATTGTACTTTCTACTTGTGAATTTGCCTAATCTAGGTACTTCATATAAGTAGGATCCTGTAATATTTTTCCTTTTGTGCCTACCTTATTTCACTTAGCATAATATCTTTAAGGGTCATCCTTGTTGTAGCATGTATTAGTGCTTCATTCCTTTTTAAGGCTGAATATGTTTCATTGCATGGATGTATCACATTTTGACAGGACATAAACCCATCCACATCGCACTGAAAATTCTAAGATCAGCCTCAGCAAATTTCTTGGCACCCCAGGTATTAATGTACCGGCTTAATCCATATGATCCTTCAAAAGGAAGAATAACACTTCCATTGTGGGCATAGTCTCAGCTGAGTTATGTCAGGAGACAGGCATGATCTGTTGCCAAATGGGGGACCCAAACCCTGAATTAATAAACCCTGAATAATAAAGCCATGGCGGCAGCCATGGCTTTATTATTGTACACTGCATGTACATTGGACTGGGTTCTATTCTTAGAAAATTCTTTACCTTTCAATTTACAGAAGTACATATGGCTATAACCACAGTTTGTTCTTATTCCCTCAGCCAACATGAGTGTGTGAAATTCCATTTCACTTCAGCTAATACCAAACTAGCCCTGCCAATGATTTTTAATGTCAAACATAATGTTACATTGGATGTTGCTTCAAGGTAATTTTCTCGGAGTGAAGCTCCTCATGACAGCTCCTCAGATGCGCCGACGGGAACAGTCACGGGGCCTGGTGACAGAGCTTCCGGCTGTGGGCAGGAGAGCAGTGTCTTGTTCTGCGGGGGCAGGGCACTGCGTTCATAATGCTCCACTTCGCTCTTGCTCTCTCTTTCCTCTCTTTTGTGTTTTTACCTCTTTTGACCCAAATCTTCAAAATGGATCAGAATTGGTGGGGGTAGAAGATGAACCCCCTGAAACACGCCCAGCCCCATCGTACTAATTGAACAAGTATTTGTTGAATGCCTACTAGGTGGGGTGGGGGAGTCTTCCAGGAACAAATGGGGGAAAACATCTGTCATTGTGGAGTGTACAGCCTAGTGGGAGAGGCAGCCAACAGAGAGGATAAATAAAATATGTGATATGTTCATAATGAATGCTGAAGGGAAAATAAAGCCGAAAAAGAGAGAGAAGGGGTGTGCGTGTGCACGTGTGTGTGTATGTAGAGGGGGGCAAAGATGCAACTGTAGATTAGGCAGCCCGGGGAGGCCTCACTGCAGTGACAGTTTAGTAAAGTCTGAAAGCATATGAAGGAGAGAACGGTGGCCATATGAGGAAGAGTACCTGAGCAGAGGAAACAGTGCCCCCTTGGGAGGCGGGGCCACACCAGGCAAGCTCCAGGCACGGGGCAGGCCGGAGAGGCTGAGATGAGGGACGGGACGGAGAGGAAGGCGGCACAGAGACCGGCTGCTGGGCACACGCAGCCATCGCAGGTTCTTAGGTTTTGCAGATACTGTGGAGACAGAGGCGGGTTAAGGTCGGTTGAGGCCCTGGGTGCAGAAGAAAACATTGGGCCCCTTAAAAAAAGAGAGAGAGACAGGGAAAATAAAAATACACACCTTCAGAAGTCAGGGCCCAGGGCACAAGCCCGGTGCGCCTGCCGTTAAATCCGCCTCTGTGTGGAGAGCTCTCTCATTTTAAATACCAGTTGAGGTGATTTCTTGGCTATTCCAACAACATGGAGAAAAAAGAAAGGGAGAAAGGAAGAAAGAAAGGAGAAGAAGAGGAGGGAGAAAAAGGGAGAGGGAGAAGGAAGGGAGGGAAGGAAAGGAAGGTAGGTTCAGGAACACATGCTGAGCTTAAAACTCACTGGAGTTGAAGGAATCAGTTTCTTAGGTGAGATTTGTGGTCTCGTGCTTCCTACTCCACGGCCGAGTAAAAGTGAACAACAAATACATAAGACGCAGATGGCTCTTAATAAAGGAGTGAAAAATTGGCTCTCACCCACTCCAATTAGGCCATCCTTTTTTCCTCGCTTGTAATTTCACAAATCAATTAGAATCTAATTATCACTCTGCAAACTTACAGTGTTAATACATCTTACCTTCAATGGAGTTAAAGTCCAATTAGTGTGCTTTTCATACACATGAATCTTATGAGCCAGAAGTTCAGATATATAGACATACCTTCAAAGAAGAAAGAGCTACATCAAAACACTTGAAGCAATGCAATTCTAAAGGTGATGGTGAAGTTGTGATAACTCTTCCTCAAGAAGAACTTTGCTTAGAGACTGGAAATGGCACCCATCTCAAAGCAAGCAAAATTCTGAAAGAACTAACGAGTTTACAATGCACACAGGAGTTTGAACCTGGTAGAGTTCTTTCTTCTTTTTTCTTTTTTTTTTAAGTATATTTTATTGATTATGCCATTACAGTTGTCTCAATTTTTTCTCCCCTTTATTCCCCTCCACCCTGCACTCCCCTTCCTGCCAGCATCCCTCCACCCCCCAGTCAATGTCCACGGGTCATACATGTAAGTTCTTTGGCTTCTCTGTTTGCTATACTATTCTTAACCTCCCCCTGTCTATTTTGTACCTACCATTTATGCTTCTTATCCCCTATACCTTTTCTCACTTTCTTCCCCCCTCCCCTCCCTGCTGATAACCCTCCATGTGATCTCCATTTCTGTGATTCTGTTCCTGTTCTAGTTGTTTGCTTAGTTTGTTTTTGTTTTTAGGTTCAGTTGTTGATAGTTGTGAGTTTGTTGTCATTTTACTGTTCATAGTTTTTGATCTTCTTTTTCTTAGATAAGTCCTTTGTTCATATAATAAGGGCTTGGTGATGATGAACTGCTTTAACTTTACCTTATCTGGGAAGCACTCTATCTGCCCTTCCATTCTAAATGATAGCTTTGCTAGACAGGGTGTTCTTGGATTTAGGTCCTTGCCTTTCATGACTTTGAATACTTCTTTCCAGTCCCTTCCTGCCTGTAAGGTTTCTTTGGAGAAATCAGTTGATAGGCTTATGGGAACTCCTTTGTAGGTAACTCTCTTCTCTTGCTGCTTTGAAGATTCTTTCCTTATCTTTAATCTTGGGTAATGTAATTATAATGTGCTTTGGTGTGTGCTTCCATGGGTCCAACTTTTGGGGGACTCTCTGAGCTTCCTGGACTTCCTGAAAGTCTATTTCCTTGGCCACGTTGTGGAAGTTTTCCTTCATTATTTTTTCAACTAAGTTTTCAATGTCTTGCTCTTCCTCTTTTCCTCCTGGCACCCTGATGTTTCAGATGTTGGAACATTTGTAGTTGTCCCAGGGTTTCCTCAGCCTCTCCTCATTTTTGTAAATTCTTGTTTCTTCCTTCTGCTCCAAATTGTTGATTTGAGTCCTGGTTTTCTTCTCTTCGCTGTTAGTTCCCTGTATATTTTTCTTTATTTTATTTTGCATAGCCTTCACTTTTTCCTCTATTTTGCGACCATACTCAACCAATTCTGTGAGCATCCAGATTACCAGTGTTTTGAACTCTGCATCTGATAGGTTGGCTATCTCTTCATCTCTTAGTTCTATTCTTGAAGCTTTGGTCTATTCTTCCACTGGGGCCATATTTTTTTGTCTCTGGCAGACCTGTTACATTGTAAGGGGTGGAACCTTAGGTGTTTGCCAGGGCAAGGCAACTTCGGTGGCTGCATTGTGGCACTATATGTGGGGGAGGGATCTGAGAGGGAACTATGCCACCTGCTCAGCTCTCACCCTGCTTCCAGTCACTTCCCTCACTACCCACAAGAAAATTGGGCCCTTTTGGTGCTGGTTCCTGGGTGGGTGGGTTTGTGTATGTTCTAAGACCCTGAGGTCTCCTCCAATAAACTCTCCTGTGAGGCTGCAAGTCTCTCCTGCTGCCACATCCCCATAGGTTTTTACAGCCAGAAGTTTCAAGGCTTTCTTTCCTGGCCTGGAACGCTGGATTGCACAGTCTGTCTCACTCCCCTGTTGTTCTTCCAGGTTTATCTGCACACAAATATGGGACCTCCAGCTGCTGTCTCACCCACCTGGCCCTTCAGCCGCCACCTTGCTACATCCCCTCTGCCTGGGGCTTCCCATATCTGTCTCTGCCCCCGCCCCTCCTACCAGTCTGGGTGGATATTTCTTCTTTAACTCCTTGGTTGTTGGACTTCCATACAGTTCAATTTTCTGGCAGTTCTGGTTGTTTTTTGTTTTTAACTTTGTTGTTGTCCTTCTTTTGGTTGTGCAAGGAGACAAAGTATATCTACTACCTACTCCTCCATCTTGGCCGGAAGTCTCTAAAATCTGAATTGTTGAAACTGAAAGTCTTTGTTCATTTTTCTTTCCCTGGCAAAGTTATTTCTAAGAGTAGGAACCTAGTTGGTCCTAGTTAGCCTTAAACACCAGTTCTTACGTCTGGGAGATAAAAGCATTGCAATGTTTCTTTTAGTTTGTCAATATAGGGGCGAGCCCCAGGTTCTGCCTGTCGGAGGATAGTGGTTTCTCTCCAACAGGCTTCAGGAAAGCCATTTGACAATCAGCTCCTTGTTTTAGGCCAGAGAAAGAAAGCATGAAAAGACAAGATGTTTATCCTGGATCCAAGAGAAGTCTTCCTCCTCTCCCATCCCGAGTCTCGTCCTGACTCTGTGGATTTAGTATTTTGCACACAGTGCAATGCCACATTCATCACAAAGACCTCTGATAATCTGCTATTTTTGAAGACCAGGAGATGAGATGAATAATTGCAAGCTGTTCATGTTGTTACCTCTAAATATGTAACTAACCCTCTGAAATTGGTGGTGTTACAAGATGAGGAGGGGTATATAGGTGAATTTGCTTGGGTCAGGGCCACCACCAGATGATAATGTAAATCAACTACATCACTAAGCCCACTGCTTAGCTGACTTTCTTTCTCCTAGTAGCACTTTTTTGATGATGGAAGCAGTGTCTTTATTTACATTTTGGTACAAGATCTTTATCTTGTCATAAAGCAGCACTACTGGCATATAAACCTACTGCTAGTAATTTCATTATACACTAAAAAATCTTCCCTCAAAGCAAAGTTATTTAGTAGTACTAAATGATTATCACTGTATTATTCAGGAATACAAAGTGTTTATCACAATATTGTTTAGTAATACTAAATGATTATCACAGTATTATTTAGTAGTTCTAAATGCTTATCACAGTATTATTTAGCAATACTAAACAATTATCACAGTAACATTTAGTAATACTAAATGTTTATTCATCCTTTTGAAATGTACTTTCCTTATGTGCCCCCCCCAAAAATTCAAAAGTATGCCTTCACCAAATAGAAATTTTTTATTTGATAAATTTTACCTCCTGAAAAATTAAGCTATTTTATACTTTTTCTTCATTTGCTCTTACTAGGATAACATGTTAAAATGCATCACATTAATTAGAAAAGGAATATGTTCAGGAAGATATCTAACAAGAATATAGGGAAATGCATGACATTTTTAAGTTTCCATACTTGCCGTCAGGTGAAATGTTGATTCCATTAGCAAAATCAAATCCATCTGCCACCACTTTAACTTCATCTGGACTATAGTAAACAACGTATGACCAGGCTAAACCCAAATATAACTCCCAGGATTTCAAGTAGGTGTCCAAAAAATAGTGATCGTTTGTGCCGTAAAAGTGCTCAGGTCCCACAGCAACAATATCATTCAAGCTGCAATTCAAACACACACATGTCATCTCTACAGCTGAAGGGGTTGCATATTACAGGGTTATGCACTGGCATTCATTAAGATCTATTACTAAAATCAACATATGGGATGGAGCCTTCACTCCACCTGTACAGCAAGGAATTTATATGAAATCAGTCCCACCTATACAATCCCCCAAGGCAATAATTACTCTAAGAAACCCTAACAGGTGGTTACACGATAATATAAAAGCCCTATTTACTGTATCTTTTAAAAGAGCTATGGCTTGGGTGGGTGTGCCTGCGTGTGTGTGTGTGTGTGTGTACTAAATTCGGTAGATCTTAGGCAGGAATCGCTACGGAGGCAAAATCTATTTGTGCCCTTCTAGCACTCTCTCATAGAGAAGACCCAAACTACCATCGGGCAATAGAAAGAACACAGGCAATATTATGACTTGCATTTTAGTTAAAGCTCTGTTACTCTTCTGCGTGATTTAGGGAGAGTCATTCATTTCACATTTCAGGGCCTCAGGTTCCTTATCTGTCAAAGGAGTATGCGAGGGACTGATCCCTTTCAGCATTATAAGAGTCACTTCCTGTTTAAAGTCACGATTCTAAACCCAGTAAAATGGCCACGCACAACACTGCTCAGAAAGAGGATGCTGTGGCTTTTTTTCTTTCTGATTTTGATTCTCTCCATGTTACTGAAAATCTAAGATATATGAGCCTATTTTTCTGCTTTAATAGGTACAACAGCGAACCCATAAGTGAGTCATTCTTTGCTGATTGAGGTGACAGAAGTTCCCTGGGGCCATTATCTGGGAGAGAATTATCTCAGCTCTATTGAAGAGCTCTGACGTTGCTCTGGGCTCCTGGACGAGTTAGATAAGTGTACAAAGCCTCAGTTTTCTCATCTGTAAAGAGAGGTTAAATGATTTTCCCAAAGTCATATAGCTCATTAGTCTGAGACTGAGGGTCAGAATCTTAATTTGTAGAGTTGCAGGGTGAATCGCAATGAGACAGTGCCTGTGGTGTGCTTTGTAGGGGGCCTGCCACTCACCAGCCCCTTGATCAACGGCAGCCACCACCACTCCAGGAGAATAAAGGGGCTAGGAATTTAAAAGTAGTCTTAATCTTAAATTAAGATTTAGTTTAAGGCTCCAGGCATAGAGCTGCAAGTTGGGTTTTTTCTCTTCTTTTTTAAAAGCAAATTTCCAAAATCAGTATGCTTTACACTCATTTGCTGTTTTTCATACAAAGGAGCAGAGCAGAAGGGTTTAGGGTAATAGATTTAAAATCCAGTGGACCCCTTTTGCATCCTGACTTTGCTCGTTATCATCTGTGGGGTCACAGCACATCACTGAGCTCTGGGCCTCAGTTTCCATTCTATACCTTGAAAGCCTGCGGTAAGAATAAAATGATGTAATGAATGCAAAGCCCCTGGCACCATGCCTAACATACCGTAAAGGGCCAGTAATGACCATTGTGTTATTACTGACAATGACAAGCTTAAATTATAATAGATTAGTAATTCAAAAATAGATGGCTAATAAACAGCCACCAAATACAAAGCAGAAAATATACATGAGTAGTCCTTGGGTTGAGAGAGCAGAATTCCAATTAATTGTGGCGCTATAGTTATTTTCAGTTCTACCTTGCCAAATACCAATATTTTTGCAATTGGCCCAGAGCGGGGGTGGGGAATAAAATGAACTCTAACCCTGGGAAATTATACAAGTCTGAGATTTCCAAGATTAGACGGTGAAACAAATACAGGTTCACTATTTCATAGTGGCTCCGTTCACCAACTCCAGACTCCAGCTACCAGGATTAAAATACCATGTGGGACAAGTTAAATACTCCAGGCTTCAAACTGTTTAAATCCAAATGGTATAATAATAAAACCTAAACAAGAAGGTATTTGTAAAAAGTTAATAAAAATGACCCGTTTAAGTTGGTTATTGCAGCACCTAACATAGTTAAATCTCATTAAGTTATTGTTATTGCTACTACCACTATTATTATCATCAGCCCAGCTTCTCTGTTCTACATACTTTTACCTAATTTAGATCTGGGTATTTGGCACATTCTCAGTGTCCTCATTCTCTTTCTAAAATATATTTGTGGCATGAATGTATGAATAAACTCTCCCATCAAAAGCTGTTCTCTGAAACGTCACTCATCCTGGGAAGGGAGAACACCTGGGCCATTGTTCCTACTTTGCCACTATTTGGCTGGTTGACCTTTATCAGATAACTCAATTTCTCTCCAATCTGTTTCTTCATCTTCAAAACCACTATGCTAAAAAAAAAAAAAAAAAAAGGAGAGGAAAGGGCACTGGTAACACTGAGCTCAAACTATCAATATATGCCAGGCATTTTGCTAGATTTAAAACAATCTAAATTTACGAATACTGAGGAAGTTGAATGCTGTATGTAAACTATTCGAGTAGAGGTTGGCATTCTAGAAAGCCATAATGATTAGAGGATAAAAACTGTTTGGGGAAAAATGTGCAGATTATTATCCTAACTCCATCCCTTGCCTCATAAATCAAACCCTAAGGTAAGCAAGGGAGTTGACTTTGTGTTGGGTTGATGGGGATCAGGGATCCTTGGGTGTTTTCTTTTTCCATATGTCATGTTTTCAAGGATCCCAGGGTGAAGCCGTTATCACAGGCCTGCTATTTCATAAATCATGGCCACCTGACTGCAGCAGAGGAGGTACAGGGCGTGGTCTCAGAGGCCCCGGATGTCAGGTCCCCTCTAGGTATATATGTTTCTAATTCATAGAAACATCGAAGGTTCTATTTTTTTTAAAAACATAAAAACAAATAAATAACAAATAGAGTCAACATGTGAAATTTGTCAGTGAAACTGGTTTGGGTTTGAAATACTAAGTGTTTTTGGGAAAGAACAGCGGCTTTCCTTGGTAAATCTCTGACAGGCATTCTGAGGCCAGGCATCATAAGTCAGTACCCAGACAGCCTGAGAGATGAGGGCCAGAGGGACTGGGTCTTCTCTGAGAGGCGTGGGTTCTCAAAAGTTTCTGCAGAAGAACATTTGGGGGAGTGCGTGATCATTAGAAAGGAGAGTTGAACAGCCATTATCCTCCCTACCCGGCTCCCAGCCACAGGAACAAACTAGAAGTGGATTAACCACTCACCAGTGTTAAAAAGGAAATAGAAATAAGAGAGATTTCTATACTTAGGTAGCAGTTTGTGTCTGATGGTTTTCAGATGCAAAAGTGATTTTTCTTCTTCTTGAAATTTAAAACACTCAACAGTGGACTTAACATCTGGATGGTTCACCACCAGCAGGTACACGGTATTATCTGAGAAGAGATTAAAAACAAAACTCAAAACATTAACTGAGCTCTCAGCTGTCAGAACTGTCTCCAAAAAGCAATTTCAACCCACCTCCAACTAGTACTTAGGGTGTCAGGCAGATGGAATATTTTCATCTCTTTGTAGAGAGAAGCACTGTGATTGTTCCAAAGAGAAATGGCTAAAGGAGAAACCAGCGACAATCTCTAAAAACTCCAAACTCCACAGGGAGAAAAATATCCTCCAATTAAGAATGAGCAGCGCTTGACACTAAAACTCCAAAGAGCTTGTTAAGCTTCCAATTGTAGAGGGTCTCAGCGAGATTCAGAGTTAAGATAAAAGAGATAAGAGAGGGGGGAAATACTAATATGAGATGTGTTCAGGTATAATTTACACCGTGTAAGATAATAAATTCCATAAAAGAACACCTGAGAGAGTGTCAAGAGCAGCCACTCCTGTGAATCAGTCAGACTTCGGGACATGAAAGAGGTCAGTCTAACTGGTCAAGAAGGAGGTAAATAAAGTTAGACCGTAGCCTTAACAGTCAGTAAGCCTTTGGAAACCTCTGACATGACCAAATTGGTATTTAAAGAAAAACAACACAAAGTTTAGTAGGTTGAAATGAATGGATCTGAACAGAGAAGCCATCTAGGAGGCTCTCCATTCAACAAACAAATAATGTATTTTAGTTGGTGTTCAGTGACACAAAGGGAAAATGAAATGGAATGGAAAGAGAGAGAGTAATGAAGTTTTCTTCATGGGTGTCAATGAAGTTCTCTCCGAGGAGGTGATATTAAAGCAGAGACCTAACTGAAATAAGAGACGAAACCACGAGCACACCTGGTGAAAGCACATTCCAGGCTGAGGGAAGAGAATGAGCAAAGGGCCGGAGGCAGGAGCTTTCTGGGCACATTCACGTAATAGGTTGTAGTTGGAGTCGAGTGAGTGACAGTAAGAGTGGGAGGGCTGAAGCCGGAGGTAGGGAGCGAAGGTTAGTCCTGGTAGGGCTTAAGGTAAGGACCCGGGCTTTACTCATGGGAAATGCGAGCCGAGCAGTAACATGACCTAAGGCTACAGCAGCAATCAGGCAGGTAGAGAGAAGGGACTGGACCAGGAGGACAGGCAGGAAAGGATATGAGGGACGTTTGACCGGAAGTATCAAAAGCCCTGATGATGTCTGAGGAATGAAGGAGTCAGATATCAAACATAAGGGAGGGTGAAAGCTCGGATTCATGTTTTGCACAGCAAAGTCTACCTCTAGGGGTTTATCCTAAGGAAACATTCACAGAAGATATATCTATAAGAATGTTACTTTACCACTGTTTGAAATGAACATAAAAGTAGATGCAGGCTGACTATCCATTAACAGCCATTGCAAAGTAGCTCTAAATGCACTGTCATAGAAAGGAGTGTAGTGTTTAAGGTAAAAGCACCTTATGGA
>PVJD01009747.1:0-59702 GCA_004026545.1 Mormoops blainvillei
CCGGGCTGAGGTCGCATAGAACTCTGTGAGCTGTAGACATTTTGAGAGAAGCTGGGCTGCCAAGCACCCAAGATGGTTTTAAAACTATTTATGTTCCGCTTCTATTTCTTGGAGTTTCATGTTGCTCCGCTATCAACTTCTGTTCCTACTTGCCTTTGATGTTGAACAGCTTCGTGATATCTAACAAGCACAGATTACAGCTGCACGACACAGCTGTTCACCAGCTTCATTCGTTTCCTTCCGGATCGGGTGGCTGGTCTACTGTCTCAACCTCTCTTACCATTACATGTGACAATGTGATCGAGTTCTGGCCAATAGAGCTCCAAGGATGTGGCGTCCTCATTTCCAAACCGAGTCCCTTAAACGCCTCACTCTGTCTCTTGCCCCGCCTTCAAGCTAGACGTTGACTTCCGTGATAACCTTGAAAATTGCATGTTAAAGATGGCAGGACTTCCAGTGTCCTGTGTCTGTAAATGACTGTGTGGTACAACACCCTGACTGCATTGTAAACCAACCATACTGTGTGTATAGCCACTGAGATTTGGAATTTATATGTTATTACCCTTTAATAACCACACTTTAGCAAAATGACCTTTAATATACACCATGTTACTTTTCTATATTGATAAATCCTTCCATCATTTTGGAACTTTTAGGATTTAAAGACCCCTCCCCCAAGGAAATACTGGCATTACAGTCTTTGGACCTTGCCACAAGACAGCTTTCACCCCAATGATAACAAGCCTTACTACCATTTCAGAAAACTTCGATACTTAATCCAGCCTCTGACATGAAACTCTTGTACATCGAGTGATTTCTCTGATTTATAGCCTTAGTTATTTCATCAATACTAACTAAATAATCTGTTTAACTCTCCTTAATTTGGTCCCCTTTCAATACTTATTCTAAACTCTCTCTTCTCACCTCACACCGCTTCACCCTACCCACTAACTCCTATCTTCTCACCTTCTTGGAATGGGTTTCTTGCTCAAGGCAGCCAAAATCATCGTGGATGCCTCTCACAATAACATATTTAAAATGCATGTTTCGTTCTCATATCAGGCACTGCCTCTCCTACCTCAGTGATGCAGGAGACATGCGCGACAGACCGACTATCAGGGGTGTCCAACCCGTGGCCCATGGACCGCATGTGGCCTGGGATGGCTCTGAATGTGGCCCAACACAAAATTGTAAATTTGCTTAAAACCTTTTTTGTTGCTCATCAGTTTCCTTTAGTGTTTGTGTGTTTAATGTGCGGCCCGAGACAACTCTCCTTTTTCCCGTGTGACCCAGAGACGCCAAAAGGTTGGGCAGCCCTGCATTTGAAGTGAGTCGCTTAACCTCTTTGAGTCATCTGTGAAATAGGAATCATAATATTTGAACTACTTAGATCTTGTATAATGACCAAATAATAGACTGTATATAATATTTTTTATGTTTTCAGGAACTATTGTAATTTTTGTCCATGTTGCTGTTTTACTTTCATTTTTAGTTAGATAATAAATATCTGCCATGAATCATAAAATATACTTGATTAGGAAACATTCCAGAATGTTAAGTTGTAAGTTTTAAGGGCACAAAATTCTCGGTGGTCAGGATGTTGGTCATGATTTCTTAATGTGGTGGTCATAAATTAGGTCCTGTGTTTAGTCAATCCGTGACTGTTGTATTCATTAGGGCTCATATATATGTGCCGTCCCGCCTTCCCTCCAGATGCACCAAGCAAATAATCATCTCACTGTTATTTCTACAGTTTTAATTTACGAGTTGATGTTCAACTATCCAATAAACAGAATCAGTATTCCAGGAAGATAGTTCAATTTACAAATTCCTTTCATGGGACAAATATTCAATGAACATTTTTGAATAACTGTTCTCTTCAAGGTGGTGTGCTCCTGAAGGGTGCACCAGGAGATGATCTCCTGCCTTTCAGGGCGTAACTAAAAGTGCGACCCCTGTCAACTGCCTGAGTTGGACGATGTCATGTAGTTGCTTGAGCTCTACCTTAGAATTGATTCCATATTTCTCTATCTCTCCCAGTTGCCATCAAATCAATTAGCCAGTCAGACAACTTTATGAGCCAAATATTTCACAGATGTGTACTTTCTTCTTTAAGGCCTTTAGCGTTTGTCTCTCCATAACTCAACTCCTGCCTGTTTCACAAGCTTATAACATATACCTGTTATTTTATGTTCTAGTCAAGTTATAGAGGACACATTGCAGTTCCATAAACACACCCATGGCTTTGCTCAGATATCAGAGTTTTCTCTCCCCAGAATACCCCTTCCTCTATTTCTTTTCTGGCTAATATTATCTGACTCTTACTGCTCACCGGATGTTATACTTCTAAAATCTACCTGAATGCAACACACAAAGCTCAATCATAATGTATACCCTTTGTATAAACTATATCTGCTTGTAGATTTATCTCTACTATTAGACTTTTTACTGGAATATCTCAGTAGTGGGGGTAGTATCAGGATCATCTTGGCATGCCCAGAAATGATATTAATTTAATATAAACCAGTATTAAGTGAATAGTAAATCTAATTTCATATGATCTCAATAAATATTTAACTTATCTTATAATGCTGGTTGTATATTTAATAAGTAAAATTAATTTCAGTTTAATAGACCGAAAACAGAATTTTCAACAGCACATAGTTTTTACTGATGTTGGTTTCGAAATTTTGAAATTTTTATGCACCTTTTAAGCTAAATTTTTAATCTGTTCTTTATTTTCCAACTGGGGCAGCAGTTATTAAGTTGCAATGAATAGACAGAAAGCTTCTTTCTAATCCTAGCTCACTTCCCCCACCAACATTGACTTTAAAAAAGTCCTAGAGTGAGCGTGATCTTGTGTGGGTCTCCATTGTCCCAGGGCCCTGGTGGGACGATGAGTGGGTGTTTGAAAAAAGCATCTCGGTAGCACCCTCGTTTCTAGACTTCAGTGTCCTTTCTGTCATTTAATCTCTTCTCTTTTCTGTTTTAATCAAAACTTCCAATTGAAAAAAAGACAACATGTTCTTTGAATGATGAAAGGCAGTTTTATCCTAGAGCTATATATTTCTGTGAAGCTTTGATTTAGGAAAGTCCAGCCCTGCCTGTCTCTTTCTCAGCCCTGGACCCATTCCCCATCCCAACCGAGATGTTAGGCTGTGTGTCAGATGCTAGCAAAATTTCAAGTTATTGGTAAAAATCAGCTCAGTAGTTGAAGATAGATTTTTAGATTGGGAAAACTCTCTAAATGGAAGTTAATTTGGTGCTAACTCTCCAAGAAGCACTGGATCAATATATGAGTCTAACAAGAGCCTTATACTGATTTACCTTTTTAAATTAAATAACAGCATTTCTAGTAACTTATCCCAGGAATATGCACATATGAAGGCATACATACCGTACACACGTGAGGCAATGTTCTAAAGCCATTAAAACAATGTCTTCATACCCAACATTAGGTCATAATGCAATGCAAGAAACACAGATTCCTAAAACCCTTTATACAATAAGCACCAAAGTCTATAATATTTAATTTTCTTTTATTTCTCTCCTTTCATTAGTGCATAGAAAAGAGACGAAAATAAATTATCAAATGTTAACAGTAGTCATTTTTTGATGTTGGGCCATTGGATGATCAGCTCTTTTTCCTGCAGTATACTCTTTTGATGTTTATGACCATGAAAATATATTTTTTTAATTAGAAAAATATTGTTATTTTCCCTCAGTAGAATTCACAGTGCTCTTCAAACATACTTCACAGGTAGTGTAATTTGAGGCTAACACTGTCAAGAGAATTACCTTTGTACATTTCTTTGCAGTTTTATGTATATACATGTACACATGCATGTGTGTGTTACCTTACGTGAATTTTATAAGAAGCTTGAGGTAGGTATTGTTATCATCCCATTTTCATAGAAAAGGAGACTGATGGGCAGACAGGTTACTATATGCTAGCTTGTACAACTTTGCCTAGTACTTCTTTTGTGAATGTTGTGTTCTCTGTGCCAGTTTCTCAAAATACATAGAGACTACTGATGTATTTTCTGAATTTGCAGACCAATTTCTGTAAGGGTTACTGAAGAACAAGAGTGGTGGTTCAGTTCGATGAGTACGCAGATGGGTGCCCGGGCCTCAGAGTCTCAGCTGGTCCCTTCCACCGTTACAGGAGTGGTAGGACAAGCGGCTGTCCAGAACTGTTCCCTAAACAGGCTGTGACCACAAACATAAACACTTGTCCTAAATGGGGAACATTCTAACAATGTTGATAGTTCCACTTCTTGGCAATTTCTCAACACCATTATGAAACTTACCCCAATCTCATAAATAAGGTTTGAGGCTTATATTTCATTTTTCAATCTATAAAGAGAAGTAGGGGAAGATAAATAGCTGGGGAAACCACTTCTTCGTGCTGTGTGAGATGTCTCAGCTTCCTGCAGTCACCAACATGGCTTTGGTCCTGCTCTCTGCCCTCTGGCTCATTGTACAAACTGAAGGTAAGCACTCGTATGCTGACATTTTATACAAAAGTCGAATTATTTAATGCATTTTCAAAGTACTCTTAAGGAAATGACATGTTCATATGACCCAAAGCTCACTACTGTTTGCATTTTGGTATAGTTACTTATTTTATATAAACTGCGCTCATCGTCAAGGTGTTGCAATTGGCATAATAATTTAATTAGGGTGTCTCTGAAATTGTATCTCTCATTCGATAACCCTACAAGTTCTATCATTTTGTTTTCTGAAACACATAGCCTCAAATGACAGCAGAAAATTAACTTCAGACCAGAATTCAAGAATCTTCTAACCATCTTCAATGTTACTGAGGGACATTGATATTTGTAGCCCCGTAAAAAGACAGCCATTTATCTGAAGACACAATATATCCAAATGCTGCACTACGGTGGCTGACAAGGAAGACTCATAAGTAAAATCAGAGCGAAGTCAGGCATAATTGCCTTATCGAGCAACATTAAAAATTGCTTGACCAACTGACCAGTTTGTATTAGAGTTAGGACTAGATATTATTAAAATGCATTCTATTTTCAATCCCACAACTATTTCTACTAATAGGATTTATATTCTCTCTTGATAAAGACCTCTTAGTGATATATTTATAAATTCCTGTTTTCCATATGTAATGAGTTCTTCTTAGGACAGCATCACAGCAGAACTTTGGGGGTTGACTAGCAGAGATGTTAGGATTTACTACTTCCCTTCAGTTTGTCTGCCTCAGCCAGGTATAGAATTGCTTGGTGTCTGTAAGGTCACACTGACTGTCACACTGAGAATCTATCTCTAAGCATAGAAGTTTGTCTGTGAAAATGGGAACATTTTAAAATAAAAATGACCTTATATCAACGATTGAACAAGCAAAGAAAAAAAAAATGGATAAAGTTATGCTTGACAACTTCCTAGACTGGTGTTAAATAATTTTAGATACACTATGCTATTTAATTTTATACCAACCTCCATTTTAGGTAAGTAAATTGATAGAAATCAAAGTGACTTTAACAAGGTCACTTACCTAGGACTTAAGACCACATATTTTGGCTCCAATATCAGTTATTTTCCTACTGTATGCAAGCAAATTTTTTTTTAAATGTCTATGTAATGTAATTCCAAGTGAATCAAGAACATTTAGCCAATAGACAATTTTTCTTCCGGTTCTCTGATGCTTTAAAATTGTTCTACCAGAGAATAACAAGAACTTTATTTCCTGCGAAATCTAAGCTCCTGAGGGCAAATGCTAATGAGAGAAAGAGCCTAATGGCTAACTGTTGCATTGAGAAATAAAATAACTGTTAGTAGAGTCTTTCCTATAAATGAAGAATTAACTGTCTACGAAGTATTTGATTTTTGGAGTGGGGAGTCAGGAGCTGAACCATAGTGAGTAACAGACATAAAAAGAACAACAAAGATCTCTGAGGACATTAAGAGAAAAATTCATAATTTTGTAGAGGACAATGGAGGAGAAAGAAGCTGGACGACTACAGGTAGAATTCCTGGCTCCCATAAGCTTTGTTCTAATCCCCGAACCTGCTTTTTCTGGGCCCGATGGCCAGGAGTTTCCATACATTGAGAGATTACCCATACATTCCATACATTGAAAGAAATGTTTCTGGAAGCGGGAGTGGGAGAAGTGAGAGCAAAGGAAACGTTCTTTGTCATCCAGGTTCAAGTAGATGGAGGAACGTGTTTTTAATGTTCACTTTCTCAGTTGGAATTTAGCCTTCCATGTTATTTTAACAAAACGGCAAAGCAAAACCAAAACAAAATCCTTCCGGTGTTTTATACCATTGTTATCTCTCTTTCTCTAGCAATAGCCATAAGACGGACACCTGAAGCAGAACTCTATAAAGTAGTCCGTCCTCAAAAACTGCACATTTTACACAGAAGGGAGGCACCGAATAACCAGAGAGAGGCCCACGGTAACGAGGTAAGTAATGTGAGTGACTGTGGGATTTTTCGAGCATCTGAGGAGGCAATAAAGAACCCTTTTACTAATAGAATCGATGCCATAGTCAGCATCTAACGGTTTAATGAAGCCCTGGGACACCTCCCCTTCATCCGGGAGAGAACGCGGGATTCCTCAGAATGCTTTTACATGAAGCAGCAGAAAGGGAGCAAACTGCCTCACGCGGTCAGACAGAATAAAACTGCCTAGGCACGTCTCCACGTTTCTGGGAGGGAAAAAGGCGCCCAGGAAGGGCAGCCAAGTTTGAAGATGCTCCTCGTCACGCTCCCCAAACTCCTATCTCCGCCACCTTCACCCGCTTCCCCTGCTGAATTGCCTTTTTCTTGACCACTTCGTCTGTAATGGAGAACTCAACGTTATCTCATTAATCAACAAGATTTTTAAAATTTATTAAGGACATCAACTCTTTGACTTTACATTGTTGCAAATATTTCCTTTATTTCATAATTTGTTAGTTTATTTAATTCTTAGGTTTTTGGTTGATGTTCTGTAGTATATTTGGTTTGATTTTAATGTAATAAAAACATATGCCTTATTATTAACCCATTAGCAACCCATGAGGACACACAGGACTGTATACCGTACGTAGAGCAAATAATGAGTCCCTATCCCACATATCAGTGTTAATTTAATCTGCGAGTATTATTACCGTGTTATCGTACTTTTGGGACATCCATTTAAATATGCAATTTATATGTAATTTTACATATCATGAAGGCATAAGAGAGCTATCTTACTTGCATTTGCAATTACCAAAATACAAATTGATATCATGGTATCATTAAATTTTTAAAAACTGTTTTATTGTTGTTCTATTACAGTTGTCCCAGCTTCTCCCCCTTTACCCTCCTCCGCTCAGTCCACTCCCTGCTCCCACGGTCCATCCGCACCCTGTCGTCCGCCTCCACGGGTCGTTCATACGTGTTCTTTGACTAGTCCCTTCCCCTTCTTTCCACTGTTGCCCTCCCCGCCCCGGCCGCTGTCGGTCTGTTCCATGTTTCCGTGCCTCTGGTTCTATTGTACTCATTAGTTTTTGTTCATTAGGTTCCTCTTATAGGTGAGATCATATGGTATTTGTCTTTCATCAACTGGCTTATGTCACTTAGCATACTATTCTCTAAATTTTTAAGGAACTGTATGAACCTGAGCTCCAGTATCGGATTATGTTAAATGGAGAAGTTATTCTCTCCCTACAAAAAACCACGTAAGTTGTACTTTCTGAAAGTTAAATCACTGGATTGTATTAAGAGACTGTGGAGAAACAAACCTTGAGACTCTGTTTCGTGTCATCTGAGATAAAAGACTTGAAGTATATTGAGCTTTAGATGTTTCAGGTACGTTGGTGCTAATGTTATCTCAGAAATGTTGAAGTTCCCTAGGAGATTACATGCAGAGCACAAAACAAAGAGAGCTGCGCATATAAATGACTTTCTTCCTTGATGCTTTTTGGAATTTACTGAAATGCTTTTCTACCCTTGTCAACTTAAACATCCGATGTGACCTTGCATTACTTTTATAAGAACATGTGTCCAAAGCTCATTCAGAGGTGCTGCTCCCGCGAGCTCTACAGCAGCCCGCAACATTCTCTCGGAATGCAATGGTCCTTTATGTGCATTTGTGGCCCAGCTCAGAGACCCCGAGAAGGATGTGCCCTTTGTGCAAGGAACCTTCAACTAACCCGTTTCCAACATAGAGAATCTGCAGTTCAAAGGCAGCCGAGGGCGTTTCTTCCCTCAGATCTGACAGCTGTGGCTCAGGCTTTGATTTGCTTCAGCAGCAGAGGTCCAGTGTCGGGAAAAGATCCATGCGTCAGGGTACCAACGCCTGGCCGCTGGGGACAGCATTGCTCCTTTGGTCCTGGTGATTGTGCCAGGAATGTTAGCCTTTCTTACCACAGTGGGTGAATCATGCCACCTTCTGCTTGCTGCAGGCACCTCCTGGGGCCAAACTACACGGAAACGTATTACTCACCCAGGGGAGAAGAAATCACTACAAGCCCTCAGAACACGGTAGGTTCCGCGTGCTTCCTGGGACTCGCTGTTGAGCCGCCACTTATGTTCTAAGAGTCATAAGTCCAAGGACAACTTAAAAAATGTGAAGAGCTCAAAAGCCAGGGGCTTACTTATTCAATGAGATAACGTGAAAAAAATCATAGTTGCCATGTTTAAAAGGCAGGAGTACCAGCAGGCGTGCAAGTGTCTCGTTTGGTGAAGCAATCGAAAGCCTACTTTTCTCCTAGGTCCGCTTACTGATAGGTTAGAAATAACCTCTTTATTATATTTTGGTAATACATGCATTTGGCCTGAGACCAGCAATAGAATATCAATTATTTAATTAAGATATTTTTATATCTGGTTAAACCACTGCCCAAGGGGAATGCCAAGGCCTAAATGCCAGACAGAGAGTCAAGGCCAAAGGAAGAACAGAAAGAGAATACAAAAAGGCTTAGTCATGGAGTTTTACCAAGCTAAGTGAGTTTCTCAGAGCCACCCCGGCACAGGGACACCCCAAACACGTATGTCTCTAAAAAAGTACATCTAAGACTTCTGCCACAAAGGGCCCTTTGTTTCCTACCCACATGAAAACTCTCATCTCCAGGATATCTGGATTTCTGCTAACATTGACCTCCTGCGAAAGTATCTGATAAACTATCTCATGCTCAAGTGCAGTGGCTGATACTTTAATGCGGTACCTTTTCCAAGTCTCCTATGAGAAAATGTTATGATAACAAGATTTCTTCCGAAGGAAAGAAAAACACAAATGGAATTTCAGACCCTGAGACAAAAGTCAGTTGATTTTGAACATGAGACTATTCATTAGCTTTCTTAGATAATTCTATACCAGTGACCCCCTATTTTGTTTACATGGGTCATCAAACGTGACTGAATGTTTAGCTTTAGACAAATCCTCTGGGACTTTTTGAGAATGGTAAAGAAATTCCACTAACACTCCAACTAATGTGGTATGTGGGACCAATTAATATGAGGGGGCTCAGGAGTGGTGGTGTAGCCTCTTGAGGACTCTCAATAATCTAGAAAAATATGTACCCCCTTTTATTGACATGGCATTCACGGTGTCTTAGGGACTCAGCCAAAGGGAGCCAAAGTTGCACAAGCTGCACCTCAACTCTGGGAGTTCTCTGGATTGCAGCGGAGCTGGCTACTTCTCAGATGCCGCATCCGTCCACTTCCCCCTGCCCACTTAGGTTCGAACTCCCTGGACTCCTGTTTAGTGCCCATTAGTGTCGGGCAGGCAGCTCAGTCATCCAATACGGAGAGTTCGCAGGGCCAGTGGTGGAACAGTTCATACGGCCTCGGAAACAGGTCTCACAGGTTTTGTTTCTGGGAGGCGGTATGGCCAGAGTCAGCACTCAAAGACCTTTCCTACATCTTCAAGATAGCAGCTTCCACCACAACTATGATACGTTTATCCTTGTAGTTAATGTTTTTTTCTTTTTTCCAACCTTAGGGACATTGCTACTATAAAGGACACATCCTGAACGAAAAGGGTTCAGTTGCTGGCATTAGTACCTGCAATGGGTTGAGGTGAGAACTACTCCCCAAAATACTAACCATCAAGCAGCGTTTTATTGCACAGAATGAGTCTTCCGGGGCATCATGCCTCATACTATCTTCGTTAAATTCTCTCCATCTATAAAATGCTGAATCTATGTGGTTAATAAGAGAAATGATTGCATCCTTGCACTCATTTCATAACCTGATCTGGCAGATGTTAGGCCTAGAAACATTTAACAAGATGCTATACTCTGGGCCTTGACAATATCTGGCTCCATTTCCATACTTATCTGTCCTACTTCCTAAAAATCTCTGTTTTATTTTCCTAAAGATTCTACCCTCCAATTGTAGGGGTGAAATATACTTTTAAAAAATTGTGTGCATGGCATTTCTCCTTAAAAAGGTAATTCTTACCAATTAGGAAAAATTTGAAAAATACAAGTGAGAAAATAAGAAAATAACCACCATGAGGTTTTTCCTCTGTGTGATTACTATTATTAATGCTTTTCCATGTTTGCATCTTTTATGCATATAGAGTAGTCTATCTTTTTTGTGGTTGAAATATAAAATAAAGTAGACATAATTGTTTTTCCAACATGGTCCATACGGGCGACATCAAAAGTCATTTCCCTTGTTATGAGATACCTTCATCGATGAACTTTGAAGGCTACATGTGCTTTTCACATCCCGTCTTGGGGATTCGGCTTCATATTTCTGGATGAGTTTTATTGTGATAAAGTAGAATTCTTGAAACACCTAGCTCCAAGCTCTTCCTCTGGATAATCTGCTCATTGTATTTTCCCTTCTCTGGGGCTCATGGGATCTACATGCTCCGTTACTTCATCCTCCATTATTTTCCTAAGACCTGCCAAGAAATACTTGCTAAATGTATAAACAAATGATGGACAAATTTTATTGAGCTCATGATGTCGATTCCAAATTCTCTGGGGCAGCTTCATCTTAGTCACTCTTGTTCACAACTGTCTGGGTAAATAATACAGGCTCTGTTTTAGCACTGACAGATGCTGATTACCACTTAAAATAGCAAAATTTAGCCAAAAGCCTGTGAACAAAAATACTGTATGTGTGAGTTTGGGGTGGAGGGAGGGGTGCCAACCCGTTCTGGTTAGTGCATGTGACTCTGTGACCGAGGATCCTCAAATATGAGCCTCCATGTCTCACAGGGGATTCTTCACACATCAGAATCAAAGATACATGATAAAGCCTCTGAAAAGCACAGACCAAGAAGAACATGCTGTCCTCACCTATAACCAGGAGGAGCTGGACCCGGCGAATCACACCTGTGGTGTGAAAAATGTTGGCAGGAAACACAGCCTCCTTCGCAAGTCTAGGTCACTCAATAGCCCAGAGGTAAGGGTAGCTCCCCTGTGTCATCAGTTATTTCAACAGTCTCCGCGATGACAGTGTGATAGGCTGTTGTGCTCAGCGATGACTGGGATAGGGAAAGCCTATAACTTATTTACTTATTCATCAATTTAATTTCCCTCTGAAGCAAAAATGATAAATCTCTTTGTAAGCTTTTCAAACTTTTAGGATAAAGGTAATTATTAACCATGTTCTTTTACTCTTTGTAAAGCAAAAAGAATTTCTTCGGGCTGCAAGATATGTCGATCTCTTTTTGGTGCTGGATAATGCCTTTGTGAGTATGAAATACGCGTGCGCCTTGTCAAGTCAAGTCAGCTTTTAAGATTTCTTATCAGTAAACACAAACGGTAGATCCCTCTGGCTGAGAATGCGGAGCCCGTCCTCCCGACTGTCTGCTTTGTTCTACCCGTCTTACCAGCCGCAGTGTTCACTCCCCTGCCTTTGACGTCTACCTGCTGCCAAAATACTTAGATGTTAGAAATGAACTTAATGCCAGGTAGCTATGGGAGATCAACCACAGCAATGGAAAACAAACATGAGTGGGTTATTAAAACATTGTTTCATTCTCACTATATTATGTAACTATAGAGTAGGCTCAAATTATATATTTTTTATTTTATATTTATATATACAAAAATACTAGAATCAGTGCTTATAACTAGCAAAAATTGCTTTATAATCAAATTTTAATAATATCGAATTGGTTTAAAACATTTAAACCATTTGTTTGATTTATTCGATATAAAATTGAAAAAACAGAAATTTTATGTGAATGCCTAATTTTTGTCTTACAAAAAAATCTTACATTTGAAATGCTGAAACATGGAATTTTATGTAAGGTAGACATGGAATGAATAGACATTTACTTACATTAAAATGTTTAATTTTGCTTAAAATGTGAACGACACTCCATCAACTTTCTCACTATGTTTTGAGATTTTAATTATACTTTGCATTTTGTATTTCGCAGTACAACACATATCGGGGAAATCTAACTTTGATTAGAAGCTTCTTGTTTGATGTGATGAACCTGCTCAACGTGGTGAGACATTTTCCCTGGAAACTTGCGTTCCCACTTTGGAGCTTGAGGCTTTCCTATGGTTTCACCAAATAAGGAGTTGGGAGGGTCACACGACCTAAGGTCAGCACAGTTTTGAGAAATTTAGCAGACAAGGATAAACGTCAAGGTGAAATCATGTATACACTAGCAAAGGCAACTTCTAGAATTCCTACTTTCCAAATGGGATACATTTATCCATCACTAATGGTCAGGAAAGGATCCAAAACAGTAAGGAAATCTCAAAAAATTTTACGAAGAAAAATGCTCTTCCCACAGATTTATAACACCATAGATGTTCGAGTGACCTTGGTAGGTATGGAAATCTGGTCTGATGGCGATAAGATAAAGGTGGAAGCCAGCGCGGGCGTCACCTTTAACAACTTTCTGAATTGGCATCGTTCTAACCTGGGCAAAATGAAGCCCCATGACCACGCTCAGCTCCTCAGGTAAGCGCCGACTGGCCAGGGCCTGGCGTAGGTAGGCAGAGTACAAAGTTACCCCAAAGGTTCCTTGGAAGAGATTACTGTTCAGTTATACATCCCCAATCAGTTGTCAGAGGGCCTGCAGTTCTCCCATTCGCAATCCACCTGTGAGATTACTGAAGACCGGTGTTAGGTTACCAGAATGAGTTCTTGGGCGTGGGACAAGCGTCCATGGGCATTGTAGTGCTAGGGAATCACATAAACTTTCCTGGGGCCTAGTGAATATAAATGGGGTAGGGCAACAAGGGAAACTGAAAACATGGCTCACAAAAGCAAATGGTTCCACGGATTCAGGTTGTGACAATGTATCTGTAACTTTCACACAGTGGACGTGACTTCATCCTCAGACGCGCAGGCATAGCGGCGGCAAATTCCCTGTGTTCCCCATCTTCGGTTGCCGTTATTGAGGTTTGCAAACTTACAGTAAATCTCTCTGTGGTTCTATATCCTCTGTGAAAACCAGCCTGATGCCTGATATAGAGTTAGTACAGTGAGCATTTGGCGAGTCAGTAAATATAAGCAGAAAGAAAACTACGGGTAGGCCATTACATCGAAGGGTCCTTCGATTATAGGACTGAATATTTCCTTACCTTGGCTCTGCCAGAAGGCTGAGCTCTTCAGTTGGCATTAGGGAGTAAGAGTGGGAAGACTGGGAAGGACAAGGAACCCAGGTGTCCTCTGTGGCCTGAGCCAACTTCGATTAATCGTCTCCAGTATCAATGTCCAGAGAGATCAGACAAAGTGTATGTTGGTGTGATGTGGCCAAGCGCAACCAATGTCAGTAGTTGGGAGGCATTTGGTATCTTTTGGGATTTCCTACGAAGAATGTATCTACCTGAATAGAACCATGGTTTACTGAGAAAGTATCATTAGTTCAATGAATGTCTATTAAGCACTGACTCAATGGTTGATTCACAGAAACCAATAATTTCAAGTGTTTATTCAACGTTTTACAATAACCAACGACAGGGAAAGGAACTTCATGACGAATTATTTCTTGTCAAGCTATTATCTTACTTCTGAACGTTGACAACACTTAAGAATTAACTGAATAAAAAGAAGTAATAGATTCTATTTTTTTCAAGGCTAAGAGGAAGAATAACGTGGCTCTTGTAGCAGTGATGTCACATGAGTTGGGCCATGTCCTTGGTATGCCTGACGTTCCATATTACACCAAGTGTCCCTCCGGGAGTTGTGTGATGAATGAGTTTCTAAGGTGAGAGACCTCGTCGATTTCGGGTTCAATCCCCAGGCAGGGCACAGACCTCGGCTGTGGGTTCGATTGCCCCCAGGCGCAAGTATGGGAGGCAACTGATTGATATTTCTCTCTCGCATCGATGTTCTCTCTCTCCCTCTTTCTCCCTCTTCCTCTCTAAAAACTCAATAAACATGTCCTCAGGTGAGGATTAAAGAAAAAAGAATTCAGATGTCGTCTCCACAGTTGGATGAGCGTCTTTTATCAAGGGCTGTGTATTCCACGAATTCACCCCACCCCCAGCCTCTTGAGGCCCACGTTTCCCAGCTACTAGGACTCACTGTTTAAGATTTCTAAATATACCAAAATAAAGCATAAGTATGGCAGCTGTGTTACTTTAACTTTAAATAATATATTTTCTTAACACATGGACCTAATTAAGATGATGACAACTTTCCCCATCACCAGCCAATCAGTCCATTTTTCTGTATTACCGATCACATCGCCACCCTCCACAGATAACACAGCACAGGCCTAAACAGATGCTAAATGTGGAATTGCCACAAACCCGGGTAATATTTTTAGACAAGTCAGGTTCTTATGTTCATTTATCACAGTATACCATGGTATTGCTGATTTTTCTTCTGGTTACAGTTCAAAATTCCCAAAGGATTTCAGCACATTGTCCCGCTCACATTTTGAAAGATACATTTTATCTGCAAAACCAAAGTGCCTGCTGGAAACACTGATTCCTAAAGATACACTGACAAAACCAGTGTGTGGGAACCGCCTTCTGGAAGCAGGGGAAGAATGTGACTGCGGCTCTACTAAGGTCTGAAAATATTCATGGTCGAAAAACTTATTATGCAATGATTGCAGCATAATGTTTTTCTTTCTTTTTCCTTTTCTAAAAAAAAAATTGTTTGTTTGTTTTGAAATTTCTAAAGACAAGCTTGTCATCACCATTAAAAAGGAGACTTGCACTTATGTTAGCACTGATTTTAGGCATTTTTTGAAAGGCATTTCAAAAGCCAGGATACAGTTTTGATGTGATTATATGCAGTTCAATGTAAAGAAAGAAATCATTAATTATAATATGTCATTTACGAGCTTTCCTGACATATTGGTCAGAAATCCTATGTCACATAAAGTCACAGTTGATCGTATGATCAATTATAGATCTAGAAGCCCTCTCCATGAGAGAGAGAGTTGACTTTCTCTCATCCAGCCCATATGTTAGCCAGGCATTAAGTACAATAGAGAAAGAGAATAAAGGACATAAACCTGTTGAAAATGGGTTATTAACATTGAATATCTAAGATAACTGCTTTTAGTCTGTTAATGTCTATAAAATCTGACACCTTGAAGGTGTCTTCGATTGCGTGTCTCCGAGCAATCCCATATTAGGTTTCTAAAAGAGGGCATTCTGTTTTCTTAGCAATCCTTTACTTTTAAGACTAAAAAATTCAGTTATTATTTGAAGAGATTTTCCCTGTGCCAGTTTGCATACATACACATCAGCTCCTTTATCGCTCTCACGACAAACCTATAAAACAGGTTTTGTGATGATCCCAAAACACAGAGGAAGCTGTAAGACTAAGAAAAGCTGAGTAGCCCGTTCCAAGGACACAAAACTAGTAACCAGCGAAGCCCATTGCCACCCAAGACGCAGCTATTACTTTAAGAGGCCTCGTTAAAAAAGGGAGGCACATGTTCTCTCTGCACTTCAGTTCACTTATTCAGAAATTCTAAGCTGTCGAATTATATTGGATTGCATGGCGTAACTTAATTATTTATAAATATACTGCAAAAATTTTATTAATTATAATGAGATTTTGAATTTAAAAATTCTTTAATACTTTATAAATGTTAGATTTGCATGTATCTCATTCTTACTTGCTTACATCCCCATATGGTTTCTCAGGTGGAAGACTACTGAAATTTTTCATAATTCTAGGTATTTCTAATTTCAGCAGGCAAATGGTATAGTGTGTGTGTGTGTGTGCGTGTGTGTGTGTGTATGGTATCCTTTAGAGAATAATCCAGTTTCCCATGATCTGATGTCCCATTTGGTTTTTTTTAATGTACATATTTGGTTGTTTTCCAGGTTTTGAGTGTTATCATTCTACCTGGCTAAATATCGTAACACAAGCATCATGCTATTTTAGTGACTGTAACTACATAATGCATTTTAATATCTTTAATAGTAATTATTTTCATATGTATGTAGAATCTGTATGGCAATTCTTTAATGTTCTTTAATGTTTATTTTTCCATATAACTCTTGGCATTTTTTTGTCAGTTTGCCCACAAATATAATTGAAATTCAGATTGAAATGCATTAGATTCGTATTTCATTCTGAAGGCCATCAGCATTTTCACAATATTGAGTATTGTCTTAAAAGACAATTTGCCTTGCAAATTTCTCAGGAAAGGTATATATAAAGCACTTCATGTAATTCTGGCATATTTTGAAGGTTTATTCTGAAGTATTTCTACTTTTTTGCTATTAGTACATATAATATTTTCTTTTTTATTTCAAGTCCTAATTATTATTATTATTTTTATGTTATTTGATTATCTTAAGCAGCTTAGTGACTCACCCAATATTTTTAGAGTTGATCCTGTGATTTTATCCAGGTCAAGAATTTCATAACATACAAAAAATGAAAATGTGACTTATATTACCCGATTATTACACTTTCATATATTTTTCTTATCTCAGAGTATTTATTAGAATTTCATAAAAATATAGACTATAAATAATCTTTGTCTTATTTTATTGGATATATTTTTGCTATTAATCAGATAGATTTCTTCATCATGGAGATACGTAATTTTGTTCTTAGTTTACTGATAATAAGCCTAAATAATTCAATAATGGCTACTGAACTCTTACCAACCGATTTTTGCCATCTATCATGATAAGAGTTGTTTTCTTCCCTCAGTCTCTTGATGTGATGGGTTATATTACTTTGTTCTGTGTAATTGAGGGCACCCTTACATTTTGGTGGGGGAAAAACCTCCATATAGTTGTAATAAAGAGTTATTATATTAATAAAATGATGTCTTATGAATATTTTATTCAAGTTTTTGCATTTATATTCATAAATGACAGTAGTGTGTGTGTGTGTGTGTGTGTGTATCCATTCCAGTTCTCCTTATCAGAATTACGCATTCTTGGTAAAACAAATTAAAGATTTAAATATTTTTCTCTGTCTTCAGTTTGTATAGCATAGAAATGTTCTCCACTGGAGTTTTAAATTAATTTACATGATCTCATGTAGGACACATTTATTTGGGGTGATTCTTGGATAATTCAATTTGTTGTCCTTTTAAGTGGTGGTTTTCATTACATTTAATTTTTTAATTATTAATTTTCCTTGGTCATTTCCACTATAGCTTGTGTGGCAGGGTAATTTAGTTTGAACAGTGAAATATCTTTGCCCTCTGGTCCGAGAATTCTACGGGGACAAACGCTGACCTGACGCCGCTTCCCACTGTGTGTTTTGCAGGAATGCGCCCGTCCTTGCTGCGAGGCCGCGACCTGCAAGTTCAAGCATGACGCGGGCTGCGCACACGAGACTGTGAACCACACCACGTGAGGTCTTTCTTTCCTTTCTTTGTTCTCAAATATTTTCTCACTTTTATTATTTCATATTCGACAAAGGTGTGACACTGAGTTCTATCATACAGTAAAACACAATTTAGTCTACATTTTAAAAATGACTCAGTTTCAGAAAGAACAAGAAATCGTTAAAACATACGTCAGTCAGGACTGTGTGTTTTCTGACATGCTAATGAGAAAATGGCTGCTTTGTCATCTGTGACCAGAGCTGCTGAAATGTGTGCTAAAAATTGTATACATTTTTGTTAGGTAGTGATGAGTTTAATGTTAGCTAAGAGAAGAGGAGACAAAGATTATACAAAGATTATAGTTCGTTATTTTTTTAAAAAGCCCTGATTGATGAGAAAATTTTATTCTGGTTAAGAGCTGATAGTTGCCATTTGCGAGGTAGTCAGGAAATCAATAACGTTTAAAAATATATTATAAGATGTAATGGTTTTATTTCTTTGTTAAAATTATTTTTTATTTTTAATTCAAGTATACCTGACAGACTGCATCGCGTGATTTCAGGTGGACAGCATCGTGATTCAGCATTTATGTGCTTTGCACTGTGGTTGCCACCGTAGGGCTAGTCTGTCATTGTACAAAGTCATTATCATATTATTGATCCTGGTCCCTGTGCTACACATCACCTCCTGAGACAGTTATTTATTTTATAACTGGTATTTGTTTTATAAAAGGTTATTTTATAACCTTTTATTCTCCGTCCACCAAACAAAACAAAATGGAAACAGACTCATGGATACAAGCTGATGGTCACCGAAGAGGAGGAGGATAGGGAAATGGGTGAAAAAGATTTTAGTCCTTTCAAAGTATCTCAAGGAACTATAATCCACATCTTATTTTTGTGTTTTATGCAATACTGTATGAGTTGGGTGACGGAGCCCAATAGCTCTGAATATAGTATTCTTGTCAGTGAAAAAACAGTCTCTGAACCTAAACATGGTAATAACAACAACAAAAGAGCATAAATAAGGCAAAATGTCGGGATGACTTACAGGGACGAAGTTACCCCTATTTCTCTTTCATGAATCTTTCCTGCAACTGAAACCAGAGATTATTAGAACCATCGACTCAGTGCTCATCAACGGTCACTTTCGCAGGAAAGGACTGGCAAAGTAGTAGACAAGGAGCAGTGCTCCCTGTGCACGAGTGCCACTTACCACGGCTTGCCCAAACCGTGAGCCACTCCGCAGGGGATTCTGGAACTTGGGCCCGCCTTCTAACTGTGTCAGAGACTGGAGCAGAGCATCTCTAAAAATGTCCATTCAATGCTTCAGGGGCTTGGGATGGTAGGCGGCCATGTCCCGTGACTGGGCCAGATGGACAATTTAGTAACGTGGAAAGAAAATTGAACTTGGACTCAGAAAATGTCAGTTCTTCTCTTAGTTCTGCCCAAAATGAGCTGTGGGACGTTAGACCAAGCAGTGTAATTAGTGTTTCTCCCCTGTGGAATAGAGTGACTAATATTGTCTCTCAGTAGGGTTGTTAGTATTATTTAAACTCTATAAATGTTCGTTATCATGATTATCTATTTTATAATTTATACTAACCATGGTTTCCAAACTTTTTGTCTTTTAATCAGTGAGTGAATCAAAAAATCGACTTCATTAAAGATGCTTCTTGCCTTCTTGCCGTGACAAGAATCAAGAAATCTGAACATACCGGATTCTTGTGTATTATCACTTTGCACTTAGATATATTTTGCTTTTTATTTGTCATTATCTTTTCTGTACTTTTTACCAGTCCAGTTCAGCGGTAAATAGATGTACTTAAAGAAGCCACCTCTTTTCTAAGACCTGATCTTTAATGCATTTTTAAGAATCATGAAAATTGTTTAGCTCCGCTCTTTTGAAAACAAAGACATTAGCTCTTGACCAAAACGCCTTGAAATGCACAACTGAATTACTCAGATTGAATCTGGAATTGTAGAAGTACAGGTGACTTGTATTTTAACTCCACTTCTGTTTTCTTAGTTATAGCTTCTGAGGAAAATAACTCTGATTCGATGAGTAAAACCTTTGGTTCCTGGGTTGTCTCTTCCTCCTGTCTTCTGCTTGCCTTGCTCTGACAAGGGTGGCATTTTCCTATATCATGTCCAGGTTCATTAAATGTAAACATCTTTATTTTATCATGCATAACCCTTGTACCATCATAGATAACGTTAATTTTGAGAAGCCGGCATTGCTACATTTTAATTCAGCTATCACAGAATGCTTTATTCATCTATTGAGTTAATGAGCTGTAATGTCAATGAATACAAACACAACTTTTTTGAGGCTTTTCTGTGTGGTCATTTTCTAACAGGAATACTTTCAAGCTTTGTTGCAGATTGGTGGTAGGTGTTAAAGCCTCACATTAGTAGACAAGTGTCCCTCTGGTCATGTGACAGTGTTGCCACAGAGAGCCAGGCACATGAGAAGACTAGACTTCTCTCTGAGGCTTCTTTCTCTACATACTTTTAAACAATTACTCAAAAAAATTATTAAAATTTCCATTGCTGCCTGCGCCGGAAGAACAGGCGCATAAATACACCTCTACAGGTGGGACTCTGAGAAGGACAGCCTTCCCGAAAGCCCCGACCGCTCCCTGCCCCTTCACTGCCTCGCTGCTGCTGGTGTCGGAGCTGAAGCCGGGAGTCGGGAGGCACTGCAGGCCGGGCCACAGCCCCAGGGCACGGCTCGCTGCCTCCGCCCGCTGGTCAACCAGTTCCTCCAAGGAAACGGGAGTTTCTTTAGGGCACATTCCCCCGTCGGGCCTCAAACTCAGGTCAAGGCTTCTTGTAGTGGCCAGGACCACAGCCGGGGGTGTGCTGCAGACGGCTAGCACGGGCTTGTTGGCCCCGCTTGTTAAATTCTCCGGAGCGTCCTGAAGCGATTGTCAGACACGGCCATTACTGAAAACCAGCCTGCACAAATGTGTCATTAAATACATGATACTAAAACCTATACGAGTCACATGTGTCCAGAGAAAGAGAAAATATATGTTCCTTTATGTATACGATATACATGAGAGGGATCGATTATGAGAAATTAGCTCATGCGATGAGGAAGACTGAGGATTCCCACAATCTGACAGCTGCAAACTCAGACCCAGCAAAGCCAATGGTGTAATTCAGCCCAAAGGCAGGCGAGGAGGCGAGCTACTGTAGCTTAAGCAGCAGGTTGGAAGGGGAAAGGAGCAAACTCCCCTCCCCTCTGTCTTTTGCCCTCCTTGGAGCCCAGCCTTCCCCGCGGCCGTGAGCGAGAGTGCTGCAAGGCAGAATGGGAGGTGAGGTGAGTCCGGGCGGGGGGTGGAGGGGGGTGTGGGTGGGCGCAGGATCCAGAAATGAAGAAGGACAGTTGGCTAGCAGACACTGTACTGAGTCCTTGCCATCTACCATCTTATTAAATTTTCACCACACTCGCTTGGGTCATGTTTCAGTTTTGCAGATGATAATGTTAACACTCAGAAGGAATGACCCGATGTCACACAGCAAATAAATGGATGACTGGAGTCCACCCCGGACATGACATTCCCTTTCTAGGGAAGTACACTGACATTTTAGTCCTTGAAAATTATATTTAATCATCATATATTTCAGAAACTAGTAAGAAAACCTAACAGCTGAAAATCATAATAAGAAAATTTGTCCATGAGTTTAACTAGTTGTAGCACCAAATTGTCTTTTTAGTGTTTTGAACACATTAAGAAAGGTACAGTAGCAGTGTGTAAAATACTTCCGTGCACAGGGTGGCAACTATTCACCCTTTCCTCCCAGCGAAGAGGCAAACGAGGAAATGGAAAAGAAAGGGAACTTGCATACAAGCCGCTTGAAAGGCTTTAAAATAGTTGTTTTTTCCCAGAAATCAAGGAAGAAAAGTAGGTTACAGCTCAAGGATGCTGGGTATGATGGAAGCAGAGTTCAATCAGCCACAAGAAGAACGGAGAGCCGCAGGGGGCTGGGGGAAGGGAGACAGCAGTGATGGGGAAGGTTTTAAGGATCAAAATGATTATCTGTGGATGGTGGTGAATAAAGAGGCTCTAAAGTCCAATAGAGGGACAAGGGAAGAGGCTTGGCTGGTCCCAAGTGGCACTAGGTGGTCGAGGGTGGAAGAGTCAGCAACAAGAGGAAAGACCTTCGTGAGGGAAGTTGTAGAGGGTATTTTTGGAAAAGCCAGTGTGGACTGGGACTGTGACCACTTTAAAGGAGAGATGAAAATATTTTGAATTTAAGAAGCCCATGTTTGTAAAGAAGAACGTTTGTATGGAAAACGTGGTTTAGAAGATAATTTTCCGGGTTTGAGATTAAGGGGGTCAAACCAAATGAGAGACGCCTATGAATGGGCATGCTGGAGAGAGCCTTACTGGCTGCTGGGACCCCAGAATAAATCATGAAAATGTGTGGAGCCAATGCCACATTTTTAAGGGAGGTGTTCTCAAGTAGGCATTCTGGAGTCTTATACAGAAGACGCCCCTGAATTAGATTTTCCTCTGGGAGCTCTGTTTAGAATGAGGGTTTAAGGAAAGAGTACAAGGGTGGTCACAGCTCCCACACCTTAACACCTAGCACATTGCTTGGCACTACACCAGACACTGGAAGGAAGGAAGGGAGGGAGGGAGGAAGGAAGGAAGGAAGGAAGGAAGGAAGGAAGGAAGGAAGGAAGGAAGGAAGGAATGATGGGAGGAAGGGAGGGAGGGAGGGAGGGAGGATAAAGAGAGAAAGTAAGAAAGAAACAAGATAAAGCTTGAAAGGAAGGAAAACCAAGTGACAAGAGAATGGGAAAAGAGAGTTGCACGTGGTGTCTAAGGAAAGCTGTGGCTCAGAAAGAAAGAAACTTCTCCAAAGGGCACTTATAAGTCCTTCAGACTCTGAAGCAATCTATGGGAAAAAGAAAGAAAGGGAAAAACAAAAACAAAAACAAAAACCCATGGTTATTGAGCTTTCCTGAAAGTGGGGCAGAGGTGTCAAAGAACTCAAGTGAAAATGGGAGGGCAGTTTGTAATGCGGTTCCTTACGGCCTAGGTTGGTATTTTGTTTTAGAGGAAGATCCCCTGACGACAGAGGCCACATTCAAGAGTGAGAACAAAAGGCGGTGAAAACATGTTCACGTTAACAAATGCTACATGTGTAGTTTTGACGATTTGTAAAGAAATGTCACATCCCCCGAAAACGGACTAGTTTTGGCTCATACTGAAGCGTGCATCCCCATCTTCGAGGGGGCCATGGTTATCCCGTGATGCTGTCTGTGGTCGTGGCCCTTCTCCCTTCCCACTTCCACTCTGGAAAGCATGTCCTCAGCCCTTGAATTCTCCCTGTGGCCATTCCTAGTTAAAAGTTCAACTACGAACTGGACTCGATTGAGCCCAGCCGGGCTAGCCTGGGCTCGAGGGGACCCGCTCTCTGAGCCGACCTTCAGGGTCCTCAGGACCACGGTGGACATCTCAGCATGCCCGCCTGCCCTTCATCCTGAAGGCAGCATCTGACACTGATTCTACTTCTGTTTCCCTCAAAGAGCCTTCTTTACCGACCTACGTTTCAGGGAGCCTTGAACCGCTGGGAGCGATCCTTGCACTGTCTTTCTCTCTTGTGATCACACGCACAGTCCACAAATTCCAAGAGAGAAATGAAGGCAGACAAACAGAGGGTCAGAAAAAGCTCACCAGAGTAGAGGCCATAAGGGAAGGGAGAAAGGGTTGGGGGGAATTAAAAGAAATCTTCTTTCTTCAATAGAAGAATCAGAAAAGGTTCTTCCTAGGCCGGTACCATTCTGTTCCAGGGGACTCTAAAGCCATTCTAAATTTTCACTATTAAATATCAAAATATCAAACTATTAGAGACTGACAGTTTTTCAGCTTTGTTCCTCCTCCAGATCCCCACCTTTTCATTTCTGTAATCACATTAACTTGGATTTCAGTTTCTTCATAGATAAATACCAATAATGAAGAAAAGATCAACCCAAAGAGGAAGTGAGTCCCCCTGCCCACCGTGGGGAGAAGAAGCAATGTTTTCTCAGATATAGCAACGTTCATGGGATATAAGAAGGCCGTGAGAAATTCAGGTAAAGGGCAGGCAGTGAGTTTTCTGTAGACAGAAGAAAAGAAGCTAAGAGGGAGAATCAATGCTTGAAAGGTCAATACGGTTGAGCCAGATCATTAGATCACCTTTCTTACTTATTACTTACAAGCAATTGAATCCATCATATAGAAAAAATCCACAGCCCTTCAAATATTCCAGAGGGAGCCCCTGCCCGCCCCCGGAGTCCTGGCCTGGGCTCATTCCTCCTGCGGACCCACCAGGCCATTCCCCGCTGTGCTCACTCCTCAGCTGTTACCAACAGATCTTATCTAACGAAAAATAAAAGCATCTGTCTTGGGCTCCCTCCGCAGAGCTAACTGAAGTGCTTTTCCCAGAAGCTAACTTTACTGTATACTTAATAAGTGCAAGAGATAAACAGTGCAAAACGCAAACGTAAACAGTCATCCTCCTACAGCACCGCGATCTGCTGTTTGCAGACATCCTGGCCCTGAGGACTGGGGCATCTTTCTGTACCTCGGCCTGTTCCCTTCCTTTATTTCAATTTTTCCATTTTACTCCCTTTTATGGACTATTAACGTTTCTTCCACAATTTTGATTTCCGTTCCTCCCTATAAATCCCGTCTCTGAAACACCTGCTAGGTTCCTCCCACTAAGTTTGCAGGAAAACCACTTCCTTCCCTGCAGGGGACTCTCTCCCAGGAATGCTTGTGACTGGGCGATGAGTGTGCCGGTGACGGCGACAGGGAACATAACCCAGATTTCAACCCAGCCAGCCTGGAGCCACAGAGCTGGGTGCAAGGGGTTCCCCAACGCCTGGCTGAGCGGGAGGCTCCCCCTGGAGCGAGCGTGTCTTACCTTTCTTCATTTTGGTATCTCTGTCTACTTTTCTCCGGCATCGGGTGGGTGGGGGTGGTGGTGACAAATGAGGTGCTGTTGAACAGAGCAGAGGAGTCTGGGACAGGGTCAGGTGGGTTTTAGTCTGAAGTCCGGAAGCTTCGAGAGGGGCGCAGGATGGCCTTTTGTTTGTTTTTGCCGACGTGTAGGGCTGTGCATGCCGGCGTGTGGACAGAATGGGTACAGCAGCAGAGCCCTGCCGAAATCCTCTGTTGACCTCGTAAAACCCCAGGGCTCACACAACCCTCTGACAACACCTTTACTGGGGGCCTCCGGCTGCGTCGCTTAACTGGCAGAGAGAAGACAGCAGGCTCTACAGAGAGGTTACTTAGGACCTGTCCCCGAACCAAGTTCCTGCTCACGGCCCCGACGACCGCCCAACCCGCCTTTCCTTCAGGCTGTCCTAGCAAAGTTGACCCTCGGGGGCTGAAAGCCGCGCCCTCGGCCAAGTTTATCCATGCAGCTCAAAAGAAGTAACTCGGTTCTACTTTTGATTTGGAACTAAATTTGGGATTTAGAGTTTGCAAGGGCCCTCTTTCCTATCTGTTTAACGCTTGACTAGTTTTCCACGGGAGGGGAGTCTTTGAAGAAGGCCCGAGGACAGAAGGACAAGCGTGGTCTGGAACTGTCTCCTCTGGACACTGCTAATATCTCACACACACACACACACACACACACACACACACACACACACACGTGCCCCCAGCTGCTGGCACCGACTTATCTGTGATGGTTATTGACAGTGTTTGCAGGCCCCACAGAGCCATCCCCTAAGGTCTGTGTGGGGAGGTACTGACCCCAGGCGTTCGTCCACGGTCAGGAACACAAAACAAAATGACCGAATACTGAAGAGATTCTGGTTTCTTGTCTAGGGATATTAAGAGTCGGAAAAAAATCTGGATTAGAGGAATCGGTGGTCTGGGTTGAAGACTGTTGTGACAGATCACTTGCTCCAGAGTGACCTATGACAGAGCCTTCAAACATCCAGGTCTCGTCCCCAGGCTAGCAGGCCCCCGAGGCAACCTAGTACATCCAGTCGGAAGGCACCTGCAGCCTGGTCAGGTGGGTGCCCCGTTCCCCCCGATATTGCTTTTCCTTGTGCACGTTTTCCAAGGGCTGCGAATCCCAATGCTCTTCACTGACTTGTCCCACCATGAAGACACCAGTGGCCATTCCTAAATCAGGCTGTGTGCCCTTCTTCGGTCCGGACGAGGCCTGCATGTCCTGTTTCACACCTTGATGCCTTGCTCTTTCCTATTCCTGCTAGGCGACGACTCTGCCGTCACACGCCTTCCACCCGAACCGGGCTGCATCGCCGTCACGCTCGTCCCCATGCTCCAAGTCAGGGGCGTCCCCTGTGCCTTGCTTAGGCCACAGTGTCAGCCGGACAATTGCATTTGGAGAGTGGACCTTCCGGCTCTTGCCCTGCTGTCTCTCTCCATGGGGTGAAATTTTTGCACTCATGGATAACCGATAAGTTAAAGGAGTTATAACTTTCTGTTTTATTTTATTATTGTTTATTTCTTTGTTTAGGGTAATGTTTATTCCCTTGTGGAATAAATAGAAGTACAGAAGAAATGGTAAAACTGAGGAACGTGCACTCACGTCTGGAATATGCCGGGGCATTTTTCAACCCTTTTCGGACACAGTGTGCATAGACCTCCTATTTTACAAAGATAGTTGCCAACAGAGGCGGTGATTGTCTTGGTCAAAACGAGGGGCCTGGCATTAAGTGCAGAGAGCCATGAAAAGCTGAGGACCAATCCATTCTTTAAAAAATAAAATGACGTACAAACCACGTTCAACAGTAAAGAGCCCTCGAAGAAGGTGAGGACCATGGGCAGATAAAAGCCTTGCTGACCACTGGGACAGGAAGCTGCCATGACCTGTGGCCAAGGCTGGCCCGTCCTGAGACGGTCAGCTGGTTCATTTCCCTGCATTTACTGAGCTACCGCGGGCCAACTACCGGAACGGCAGGCACCTGCTGCCGGCTCTGTTACCGACAGCAGAGAAAATCCCTTTTTCCCGCCTGACCGTTGCAAAAGTCTAAATGAAAGAAAGGCACAGCCTCTGATGTCCATCAGCCACTACCTGCTGCCCACCACCGTCCTTCACTGTCCTGGGCCCTGCCGGCCTCAGAAATCTCTATTGTTTTCTGAGGTTTCAGCCAGCAGGGGGCATGGGCACTTGGTTGGCCCCCTCCAGGGTTTGAGGGTGCGCACGGGAAGCTTCACGAGGCAGGGGCCGGGGAAACTGGAAAGCAGAGGTCAGGGCTGTGGGACCTCCTGGCACCTGCAAATAGCACATGGCTAGTGAGCATATTTCACTGATGCTAAAAGTAACGTCCTTTTACATTTTAACCTTTATGAGCTATAGACACAGCTTGCAGTGGGTGTACGTGGGCGCCCCACACGAGTGGGCACACATGCGTTTGATGAGCTGCCTGTCCCCTTTTTTCTCTTCGATGACAATTTATGAATCATACTGTACGTTACCTGCATGTCACCTGTCATTGGAGGAAATGAACTCATTGTCGTGTCAGTTCATGATACTCACTGGATCTTGAAGGGGATCGGGCCCCGCGCCCCGCTCCTTTGCATGAAGAAAACACAGTAAGTTTCTCTTTGATGGGGCAATTGTGACCCCTGCTGTCCAGAGTAAGGAACTTGCTGCAGTGACCAGCTGGCCTTCCCTACAGGAAAGAGACATATATCGCTCGAAGACAAAAACTTCTAGTGGGAGATGAGCAATCATAGTTCATTTTTTCCTGAACTTTGAAATTCCAGAATTAGGTGGGTAGAATTTTCTGTAAGCAGCCCAAGGCCGAAGATGTGGTCACGAGTGACTGGGTGACCACTAGGACAAATATTTGCAGACATTTACCAGTCCTTTGGGCATATCAACAGCACTTTTCTCTAGTTTCTAGTTTCCTCTGTCTGTTTGACCCTATACAAATATATTGAGGTATAATTTACACATAATACAATACGCTTACTGCAAGGGAACAGTTCATGAATTTTGCAAACGTCACCACCACCACAATCAAAATACAGGACATTTTCATTTCGTTACCCATTTCTACGCCTACTCCAGTCAGCCACCACCCCGCCCCCCAACCTAAGTCCCATGGAATCGCTCTTCTGCTCTCACTGTGTCTGGGTTCTCTAGTTTGAGGTAAAGGGAAACTTACAGTGCATATTCTTTGTACCCGGGGTCTTTCGCGCAGCATAATCTGTGAGAGGTTCATGTACTGTTCCGGTTACCATGATGAATAACTACTCACTCCAAAACTCGGTGGCATGAAACATTTTTGCATGCTCACTGCCTTGGTGGGTCAAGATTCCATCAGGGCATCGAGGGGACAGCCCTGTGAGGTTGGGGGTCTCAGCTGGAAAGACTGGAAGTGGCTTAATGCCTGGGGGCTACAGCAACTAGGGCAGTGTCATCACTGTCTGGCGGTTGATGCTGGCTAGTGGAGGAAATCCCAAAGGCACCTTAGAGCAGGACACTGATGTGTCACTTCTCCACAGAGGGGTGGCCTCAGAGTCATGAGAATTAGTACATGGCAAGTCAGGGATGTAAACTGAGTGCCGCCGGGCCAGATAGGAGCTGCACGCCCTTTTCTGCCCAGTCACAAAGGTCATTTAACACCCCTTCGCTTGCTTTGTGTTGCTTGCAAGTGCACCGCGATGTCAGTCCAGACCCAAGAGAAGGCCCAACAAAGACTAAGAAGAATTTGTGAACTTATTTTAAAACTGCCTCCCCTACTTCATCCCGTGCACTGGCAGCTCTCTCTTTGCTAACGCACTCAGTAGCGTACTCTCCTATGTCGGTACCATAATTTGTGTAATTCACTTTCCCACTCGGGAGTAAGGTGGTTTCTACTTTGTGGTGTTTATGAACATAACTGCAGTGAACATGTGTGCACAAGTCTTTGGACACAGAGTTTCATTTCTCAGGGAAAAGGCCAAGAGTGCAATGACTAGGTCACATGGCAAAGTAGGATAAGATGTTTTCTAGAATATCACATACTTCACATCTCTGTCAATCACGTGTGAGAATCTGAGTTATTCCAGATCTTCACCAACATTTAGCACTGCCATATATATAATTTTTATTTTATTTTATTTTTTGCCATCCTCTTGTGTATGGCAAAAACCTAGTGTTCTCACCCTTTGCTGTCCTCCTTCGCTGCCACGCAGAAGGCTTCCCTCTGGAGGCTGCTGGTCACCAAGTGCGCGGAAGGCTTCCCACAACAGCAATTCTGTGACGCCAGCAGGATGTGCTACAATTCGGGTCAGCTCTGACACACCTGCCTGGAGAGAGCGTCAGGTCCCACAGGTTAAGGGCTCAGCCCCAGGAGTATCCCACTTCAGATGCCAATTGCAAAGCATAGGTCCCCGGGTCACCTACAAGTTCTGTCCAACTTGGCTACAAATCGACGGCTCCCATGATCTTCTACCCATTGGATTTGATTATTTTCTGGAACAACTCATAGAACCAGGGAAACACATTTACTGGTTTATTAAAGGACATGATAAAGGATACAGATGAACAGTAGGATGGAGAGATATGTGGGGCAAGGTCTGGGAGGGTCCCGAGTGCGGGAGCCACCGTCACTGCGGAGTTGGGATGCATCACCTTCCTGGTGCATCACTGTGCTCACCAGCCTGGAAGCTCCCTGAAAGCCCCTGCAGTTGGGATTTTCTGGAGGCTTCCTCGCATGGTAACGATCAGTCCCTCCTTGCCCATGCCCTGTGCGCTCCCCAGAGGATAGTGGAGCAGCACTAAAATTTCCACGCTCCCAATCATAGCTTGGGCTTCCTGGTGTCCAGCTTCCACTCAGGACCTGTCCGTGAGCCCACCGGAGCTGCCTCGTTAGAACGAAAGATGTTCCCAGTGGTCCCATCACTTAGGAATGACAAGGGTTTGGGGAGCCCCATGTCAAGGATGGGTCAAAGGCCAAATGTTAGAACAAGAGGCGCTCTTATCGCTTAGGAAACTGAGAGAGTTTTAAGAGTTCTGCGCCAGGAACTGAGGGGCAGGTATGTCTGTACATAATTCATCTTCTCCTTTCTACACTCCAATTCTTCATCACAGATAGCCATATGATTAAAAAAAATAAGTGTAACACAATATTTCTCTATTTAAAACCTTTGTGGCTACTGCCTCCAGGCTAAAGAATCATCTTTTTACTTTAACAAAAAGGCCTCCACGCAATCCATGTCCCACTTACGGGGTAGCCCCGTCTGGGGACACACCCCCGCCTCCCCAATCTTGTTCACCCTGTTCCACTGTTAAACACATCTCTAATGAGTGCCCAGTTCTAAGAATCTTCCAGAAGTGTAGATGTGACTTGGCTTCATCTAAATTATTTTTAAACAATTTTATTTTAACTCATGCAATACTCTACCAGATAGTTCATACCTGTGGGCAAATTTTGCCATTCCATTAATATCTAACTATTATACATATAATATTTATATAATGTTTTGTCTTGTTTAAGTGAGAACAGTTGACCCTTGAACAACATCAGTTCAAACTGAGTGCATCCAATTCTATGTGGACTTTTTTCAGTAAACACCTGCCCTGTTTTCCATCCATGGCAAGGAGCTTGCAGGTGCAAAGGGCCAATGGTGTGCAGTGATCTTTGTGATTTCATGAGGGGATTTGAGCACCCTTGGATTTTTGTGTCCCTGATGGGGTGGCCCTGGAACCAACCCTCCTGAGATGTCATGGGATGACTAATATAGTTAAGTTGGTGGTGGGGGGGGTCGAAAGTATAATACCACATATTGTTAAAAATTAATGAGCCATTGCCTGACAGAGTGAGTGCTCAGGGGATACATTTCATCTTGTCATGAGGCAGTGGGGTGAATTTTAAGCCTGAATTAAAATTATGCAATATGGGTTAAGGAATATCTCCGAGGGCCCATGGCCCCATCCTTAACTTTCTCGTGGTGAAGAGACGGTCGTGGCTGTGCGGAGTTTCTGGCACAGGCTTGAGGGCCATACGCAGCCTCTGGCCCGTGATTAATGGAGTGTTGCACGTCCAGGCACTCAGAGACCAAGCTGTGCCGGAAGGTACGATCGTGGGAGAAAGCGATGGGCACACGGTAGAGACGCTATCACATTCCTTCCTATTTTCAGGAGAAAGACATGATGGATATCCAACTACTGGAAACAATAATATGACTTGGCTCCTGGCATTTGATGGCCTTGCCTAACTCCTGGTCACAAGTGACCCTGGGGCTTGGAAGCAGCCTTGTGTTAGCTACACAAAAACTCAGAGTAGCCTAAAATTTCGGGAAAATTAGAGTGGAAGTTTTTGTAGTCACAATAAATTTATAATGTTTATCACCTACTCTGTACACTGAGTATAGCAAGAAAGTTATGATAAATTAATGTCCTTAAATCTCCTGCTTATTGAGTCCCACCAGTGAACAAGGTCCGGAGTTGTTAGATCCGGCAGGGAACGTGTGAATGTAGCCATGGCCTCTGTCTTCAAAAGGCTTGCACATATTTCAGAAAATAAGATGAAAACTTTACTTACGCTTCCTGGCATTGCAAGTGTTTGAGAGCAGTGACAGGTGAAAGACCTGTGACCAGGTATATCACCCTGCTGAGGTCTGAACAAACTTCCCCAATACCTTAGACCTCACTACATCTAGTCTACAAACACAAGCCAAGAAAAGAGAGAAAACTCATTTTAAGTTTCTCACACAACAACATGCAGACTGTCGGGCAGAGGCACGTGGAGTGTTAGGAGTCAGGAAAGGGAGGAACAGCTGTTCCATGGTGGGCAACAGGAGTCTCATGACTAATGAGATGTGAGATGTGTGGGCCTCAGCAAAGGTGGACGGGGGTGGCCCCTCAGCCCAGAGGGTGATGTATTTGTCAAATCAGAGGAGAAGGGCGGCATGAAATGAAGAAGATGATGAAGACACAGGAGACTGACTAGTATAGTCTAAGTTCTCTTCGTTCAGTCAACCCCGAACAAGGTGTTCCAGCCGAATCTGGAGGAAGATGAAACGGCAGGCCAGACTCGTGGGAGAACTCACACCGGGTCTGACTAAAGGGGCAGGGACGCCCAGAGCTGAACAGGCCAACCAAGCAAATGACCCGCTCCTACTCTTTTGGGTTGGTAGTCTTAAAATCTTTTGCAAAAAGTGTCTGGGCATTTTAAATTATTTCTCCTTATGTTTAGCCATCCCTGCCCCTGGGTGACCCCCTTCAGAAAGGCAGAAGAAGGAAGGGTCTCAGGCATTCATTGCTAACGCTCAGTTTCTTAACGAGAAAACATAAGCTTTAAGGACAATAGCATTAACCAGAGGGTTAATTTGCACTAAAAGCATTTATCGAGAGCCTACAACGTGTGAGGTAGTGTTCTAGACATTGGGGATATAGCACTGAACAACAGACAACATTTTCTACATTACATGCTAGTAAAGGTAAATAGATGAAAAACAGATACATAAATAAAAGTCTTTACTGGCCAGGTGCTTAGTCTTCATTGGCCAAGTGGGAAGTGGCTAGGAGAGCTTAGATGTAACAGGGATATGCAATTTGAATTAGAATGGGCAGAGACCTTAATGACAAGATGATATTTGAGGAAAGGACTGAGAAAAGTGAGGGATGGAGACCTGGTGTCGAGGGGACCACATGCGGGCACATTTGTTCTGGGCACAGCAGAAATGACAGAGCAGCTGAAGAGAGCCGAGGGGAAGACTAAGGGTGAGACACAAGAGTAACAGAGAGCCAGATAGTGCGGGACTTCAGATCGTTACACAGAATTTAGCTTCCACTTAGTCAGGTGTTAAGCCATTGTAATATTTTAAAGAGAGGGGTGACAGGAGGTAGCTTCATTTTAGAAGGATGTCCAGTTACTTTGGAAGATAGACTATGAAGAGGGGCAAAGATGGAAACAGTAAAACACCTGGTCAGGAAGTTGCAATGACCCAGGTGAGAGATGACCGTGAATTTTTCTCAGAGTGCTAGCAGTGGAGGTGATGAAAAGAGGTTACGTTCTGCGTCTCTTCTGAAGGAGGGGCCCACAGTATATCCCGACAGGCTGTGCATGGAGTGGGGGAGAAAGGGAGGGATCAGGACAGCACGGCGATCTTTGCCTTATTAGCTTTGTAGATTGACGGCGTTGTCATTTCCTGAGAGGAGTAAGCCATCTGGAGGGACAGTTTGGGGGATGAAGATAAGGCGGGGTTTTTTGTGTATATTAAATTTGTGAATCCCACTGGGCATAGAAATGGAAGTGCCAAGTAGACAACTGAAGAAAAAAATATTTTTGGGACATGGGACTTTGTCAATCAAGAGCGTCGCAGTAATTTTTAAGTCGTGTGATTTGGTGAGATCTCCAGGGGAAAAAGGATGGACGGGAAAGGGAATACGTTCAAAGAGTGAGACCTGCGGCCCTCCGATGTTTAAAGGTCTGGGGCTCGAGGAGAAATGAGTGAAGAGCTTCACGTCAGAAGGAGCAGCCCATGAGAGAGAAACAGCAGGGCTGGAAGTCGAGCGAGAAAGATGTGTCCCAAAAAGAGAGGCTCAAATAGCAGATCAAACATGACCAGGGAATGAAACAGGCCTGAGGACTGACGGCTGAAATTAAAATCCAGAGATCGCTGGAGACCTTGATGAGTAATTTCACCTCAGTAGTGGCAACGAAAGAGATGGTCCCTTGTCCCTGACTGGAGTGGGCTAAAGAGAGAATGAGGACCTGGGGACAGGGACTAGAAGATGAGTCTTTGAGAGGACTTTGCTATAAAGGAATCAGAAATACTGAGGTTGCTGAAAGGCATGGGAGGTCAAGGGAGATAGTAGAATTTGTTGAAAGATGAAGAAAATGACAGCTTGTTGAAGAGCGAGGAGAAGGTGTGACACAGTTTGATAGGAATATGGGACTTATGAAGGCTGTCACCTTGGGCCTACTTTTCCAAGACAAGAATATCTAATTATATTGCGTTTCATTTTCTGCTCTGACTCCATTTGACTTTAAGTCTCTCTTGCTTAAAACCATTCGACCTTATTAAATTTAGTGTATTTCATAAAGTTCTGATGGAACCGAGTTAAACCGAAGGTGGAAAATAATGTCAACTCATCGACGAAATTGCGAGTGTATATGTTATGCATTATTCATTAATTATCATACTTAACCTACGCAGTGACCCTATGTAGAAAGTACTATTATCCCTGGTTTTTCATGAGGAAACAAAAACTCTAGGAATAAGATTAAGTAGTTTGTTCAATGTCTCAGCAAAGTCATGGGATTATCAGAGTTAAGAGGGGAGATGACTACCCACTCTATTCACTCTGGGCCTACTGTTTCCCAAATACAACCTTCTCTCTTTGGGTGGCAGAGTGAGTTGATCTTTCATGACTCTTGTATTTATTATATGGCATTTACTATGCATATTAATGGATACATCTGTGGCTAGAAATGGAAAATACGATAGTGATAAAAGCCCCAAATTTGTCATTATTCTGGGAAGTCAAATTTCTGCTTACAATGAGGACGGTCTTAGAAAAGGGGAGAAAGTCAGTAAAAACATGGAAATATAGCATTCTGGTGTTTAAAAAAATGTCTTAAGAGATCAAACATTTTAACAATCCAATTTATAAATAAGACTCTGGAGCCCAGAAAATAAGTAATTTGCCAGAAGCAGCAGAATTAGTCACAGGAGAACATTGAGCTCCTGGCTCTGAATCTAATGTTCTCTTCAATGCACATAAAACCCAATGACTGGGCTGAAATTAGCTTCTACAAAGAGAATTATGAGTTCCCCTTGGTTAGTGTGGTTTGGAAGTACTTTTATAATGATTCTTCTTTTAAAGTCAGGCAGAAAGTGCTAATTTTTGTTTCTCTGTGAAGCTTTTGCCATTGTTATTATAGTTTGAATCAGACATTTTTCTTCCTCCTCTTTATTCACCTGAACTTATTGTCCTTTTTCTTCTCTCTACAAAGGTGGTACAAGAATAAGCATTTTGGGCCTGCTTCTTATTTCTGACTTAGAAAATAATCTCTATCATCTGTCATCTGTCCTGTGCTTTCACAATTGTGAACTTAAGTCCTGACAATGTCTGCAGGATTGCTTGCCAAGTTGCTAGCTAGAAGGAGAGAGGGAGCAGAACCAGGGGAAGAAGGAGGAAGGTGAACCTGAGGGGTGTCAGGGATACGAGGGAGGTCAAAAGGGAGAGCAGGTGAGCTCTGTGCAAAGCCGGAAGGCCTCCCAGGAAAGTACGGCTGGGTGATTGCTATGTGAAAAAACTACCTTAGTGATACCAGGAGTGAACACGAGAATCTATGGCCTCGAACAGCTCATGGAAACCAAGAGTGTAGATTATAGGACCTCTTATGAGAGGTTTAAGATCTGCAGTGGGGACACCCAATGCAACATACAGATAGTGTACTATGGATTGTTACACCTGAGGCCTAGATAATTTTATTAACCAGTGCTACCCCAATACATTTGATAAAATATTTAAAAAATAAAGGCATGTTTTTGTCTAACATTTGGACCCCGCAGAGCCCCTTTGATATTGAAACCTGCTTCAGGGTCCACTGCTTTTTGTTTTTTTAAAATGTTTATATATTTTCAGTGACCATGTTAATTTAAACACAAAAGGCTGTAACCTGAGAGTGAGAAAAAAATTATAACCCATTTATAGTATAATATCACACTATTCTACACTAGTCACCTGGTAGAGTTTGAAATTGAGGTATAATATACTCTAAGTTTGAAAGGTTAATTGTAGAGTGATGAAGAAAAAGAATAAAGTTTGCTCCCCCTCAAAAAAAAAAAAAAAAGGCATCTTTGTATAATTATTTAAAAAGCACACGGAGCCAGGCAGAAATTTTCTTTTAATCTCTGCTTTCCACTTATGGATTGTGTGCCTTGAGTAAGTTATAAAAATTTTTCTTCTTTGAGAGTTCATGGTCGTTTCAGTTGGGTTAATGATAGATAATGCTGTATCTTTAATATTTTAGATATGCTAGAAATTAAGGCTAGCTGTAACTTGCTCAAAGACAACAGACAAATGCCCTAAAGCCATGACACCATAAATCATTGCGACTTCATGATTGGTATTTTAAAAGTTGTTTATTCTATTGTATTTTCCGCAATTTTATCTGTAATATGGTCAAGCTCAATATCGCTTCTATCATCCAATAAAGAATGTTCTGTTTGACTGTTACTGTGAGTAGAGCTGATAAGTTTCATCTGATTTGTGGATAAATGTGTTTGATAAGCAAACACAGTCAGTGTACCCATCAGTCTTCAACCATTTCTTGTATTTGGATTAAAACTGTTTTAATTATGTTCAAAATTTCTGGAAACACACAAGGATGTAATCAGACAGCAATCATGTTAGCTTACTGCATTCAATAAATTTCTATTGAATACAGTGTCTGTACACAAGGCACTGATAGGTGTGTGTAGCAAGAGAGTAAACAAAAACAAGTAGAACCTTTGCTTTCCGGAGCATATAATCTGCTGGAGGAGACAGATAATCAAATAATTAGACAAGTAAGTGGGTGGTAAACTAACGTAAGTTTTCAGATAAAAAAAGAATCTTGTTTCAGACAGAAACTTGGTCTAGGTTATGGGGTTAGGGAAGGCTACCCTGAGTGAAGGAAATGAAGAATGAGGAATTATAATTTGGTCACAAAAAGGACAGAAGAGAACTCCAGGTAGGAGAAAAAAAAAAAATCCAGACGACCTTTCGTGGGAAAAAACACGATGTGTTGGGCTGAAGAGAGAAAGTCAGAGAACCTGAAGCTAGGAGAAGGAAAGAAAACTGAAAAGTGGATGAAACTGGTGAATAAAAGGTAATAAAGACTAAACCAGCATTAATACGCCTCTGAAAAAGTAACACTTACTGAGCTTTTAATATATATCAGGCACTGCGTTTGAATGATTTAGATAAATTACTTCAATTAATCTTCACTACACCGTTATGACATAGATGCTACGGTTATGTTGATTTTGGAAGATGAGAAAACTGAGGCAGAGAGATCAGATGTCGTCCCAGGTCCACGGGTGGGGATTGTCCGTGCTGGGGACTGGGCCCAGGTGATCTGTGTCTGAAGGTGCCGTCCTATTGACTGCGCTATCTAACCCCCGCATAACTAAAAGTTAAAATAATTATTGTTTCCTTTTCTTAGGTGCTGACTCTTACTGGTTATCTTTCCAAACTCTTAAATGTATTCTGTCTTAATATACTGTATTAATATACTGATTTACTAAACATCATTTAGCAACTGTTTCAGGCAGTGAACAAAACAGACAAAAATTCCTGCCTTTATGAAGCTACATTTTTAGAAAGAGAAGTAAGCAATTAAAATATAAATACATAGCCCTGGCCACTGTGGCTCAGTTGGTTGGAGTGTTGTCCCGTAACCGGAAGGTTATGGGTTCGATCCCTGGTCCGCGCAGGTTCATTACACAGTCTGGCGCATACAGAGAGGCAAATGATTGATGCTTCTCTCTTGCATTGATGTTTTTCTCTCTCCCTCTCTCCCTTCCTCTCTCTCTAAAAGCAATGAAAAAAAATGCCCTTGGGCGAGGATTTATATATATATATATATATATATAAATAATATATAATATAATATAATATAATATAAAAATAATATATAATATAATATAAATATATTATAATGTATTTTATACATATACAAATAAATATATTAGCTTTCCAGGTGGCATCTAATGCAAGACAACGAAGGGTTTAGAGGTGCCAGGGTGGAAGTGAGCATGTCTATCTTGCATAGGGTTTTTGGAGAAGACCTCACTGACATTATGACATTCGAGCAGACACCTGAAGACAGAATAAGCAAGACGTGTGGCTGAAAGGAGACTGTCCCAGGCAGGAGAAACAGCAAGCAAAGAGGCTTGAAGCCGAGTGTCCTTCGCATGTCCAATAAGTAGCAGGGGTTCGCAGTGGCAGGACTGGGGTGAGTGAGGAGCGTAGCAAGAGGCGATGCCAGAGAACATCAGGCGATTTCCTGTAGGTCCTGGAGGCGGTGGTGGTCCTTCAGCTGCTGCTCTGAGAAGGGAAGCCGCTGAAAACGCTTGGGGAGGAGAAACACACAATGGGATGTGTATTAGTGAGGCCGTTCTAGACGACGTGTAGATAATACATTGTAACAGATCAGAAGAAATAGAGTAAGATTAATTAAAAGGTTATTTTAATAAAGTAGGGCAGAAATTGGTTCGGTTTGGGGGATTCCTAGAGAGATAATCAATAATGGGAGATGGGGGTGGGGATAGAATCTCAAACACAGACAAGGGGTTGTATTGGCAAAGGGATATCTCATCTAACACAGCAAGAGAACACAAACGTACAGACAGGTTTGTATAGACCCTTTGCACGTTTGCTTATTAAAATGTTTTCTCTTTGGGGGTTGATTTGAAAGCTGTCTGTATTATGAGGACATTTCCCCTCAGCTTTTATTACATATGTTGCATGCATTTCTAGAGTTTTTGTTCGTCTTTTAATTTATATTAGTTTTATAGCATTAGAAGGTTTTCATAAATAAGTTTCGTTGAAGGAGGTCCGAAGGTACGGTTTTAAGATAAGTAACTACCAGGGATATAATGAACAGCATGGCGACGACCGTGAACACTGCTGCGTGATGTATAGGAAAGTTGTTAAGAAAGTAGATCCTAAGAGTTCTTAACACAAATTTTTCTTTCTTTTTCTTCTTTTTTTTGTATCCCTTTGAGATGATGGATGTTAATTAAACTTACTGTGGTAATCATTTTGCAATATGTCTAAGTTAAATCACTATGCTGTACACCCTAAACCGTGTTATATATCAATTACCTTTCAAAGCTGGAAAGAAAAAAAAATAACAAAGTTATTTTCTCTCTTTTTTTCTGGAGGCCCCCGTGATTCTCTGGGTTCTTTCATCTAGGTGGGTATGAAATAAGGATCACTATCTTGTGCCTCCTCCAGCACTTGAAAGGCCATTGTAACCATGACCCAGACCTTTATTTAGCTAGAAAATAAAAGCTCTCAATACTTCTATCTAGTTTGCTTTATCAAATTTTCCTTTACAGTTTCTACATGTGGCATTTTGCACAGAAATATCTTTGTCAGCCAAAGTTTATGTAAACGTTTCTTCAATCACTTTTTCTAAGGCATACATGACTTTTCTTTCATTTTTGAACTTTTAGGAGGCCAGGAATCAATCATCTTTACCGTAGGAGTGAAGTAGGGGTCCCTGCCCAGCCCCCCTGCCCCGCCCCCACCGCCAGCACAGCGGTCGCCTCTAATTAGTACATGATGTCCACCCTCCGGGCTTTAGCCTCAAGCGTCTCACGAGTTGTGCAACGTGATCCCGGAACACTTCCTTGAGCCGGATCAAAACTGCCGATCTGCGGGCTGGGCGCTCCGTCCTTGCTGCGGAAGCACGGACGGCGAACTGTGAGCGCTCCTTCTCGTGCCCCGCCGCCCTCTTCAGCCAGATTCACTCAGGATGCTTCCCGGGAGTTTATTTTTCATGATTCTCCTCACTCCTCACATTAAAGGTTTGTCTTAATCTTTTCTCATTTATGCTAGGAGAGGATGTCTCTTTCATCCCAAAGTTTAAATTGTAGTCAATAATAACGTTGCTGTCCATTGCTGATTTTGCTGAGAACACAGCACAGGAATGGGACCACATTAGGGCTCCCCTTGAGATTCTGAGGTTCCGTTCCTCTGGGTGCTCCAGTTACTGCGGGGAGGAGGCGGGGGTCACCTGAGCATCCCAAGGCGCAGCCACTGCCATGAGCCGCTTTGCACAGGAGCGTGCTCACAATTTTATATCGTGACCTCCAGTTTCCAGAAAGGGAAATTGAGGCTAAATGTCGACAGATCAGAGAGATGCGATTGCTGCTCATGGTCTTGCTGCTGATAAACTGGTAAAACCTTGATTCAGGTAAGAGCAGCTTCCGCACTTCCCCGCTCCCTCCTCTGTACGACTCTTCAGCAAACGAGAGGTGAGCGGGGCCTAGCTCACAAGTGACCCCGACGTGGCGGGCAGTGTGTAGGTTATGTTTAGCCCTGATGGAAGAGCACCAAAAATCCCTTTAACAAGGGAAGCCTGCTATTCAGCTACTGGAGTTAAGGCTTCAAATGCAACTGTCCCTGGCAGATAAAAAACAGCGACTCACATCGAAACAGTCCACTCTGTGAGGAGAAGGTGACAACTGAGAACACGACGAAAAGATGGAACAGGACCCAGACTTCTCTGCCCCTTTTCCAATTTTACTTATACTTGCCTAATGTGGAAATATCTGTCTGGATTTCCTGCCTGTAGAGTGGGGGTGCTCTGTTATCGTGATGGTGGTTGTCCGTGGCTGCTAATTGGGAGCAACTGAACTCTTGTAAGAGTAGCTTGTTATCCAGTCCCTGTGGGTGAATGTGAACGCCACATGAGTTTTCCCCTGTGCTTCCTCTTAGAAAAGGCAATCCTTGGCGCTCAAGGTCAAGAGCTGGTTTATCCTAAAAGGCTTCCCCTGGTACAGAAGCGAGACCTTTGGCACACCCTCGATGATGATGAACAGGTATAGATTTCGCAATAATAAGTAAGATGCATGGCTTTCACAGGCGTGTGGAAAGCCACCTTTGTTTCCAGTTGGAAGCAATCAAGAGAAGAGTCTCAGTGTTTCTCAGGACTCGCATTCAGCTTAGAGCCGGTGCTTGGGTGGGAGGGCGGGGGAGGATAAGAGCTCCTCGACAGATTAGGAAGCAAAAAGGAGTGAAGTTGGGGTGCTGTGGGGGACCTTTAAACATTTTCCAGTCTACGCGAGGCCTTCCACCAGCAGCTTTCCAGACGGGCGCAGGACGCGACCTCACTCGTTCCGATTCCCCGCTCGCCGTAGTCTCAGCGCGTTTACTCTCCCGTGATCTGATAAGCGGGCTTGTTTGCCTCACAGATTCTGCAGCAAAGTTGGACAACTTCCAGGGGAGCGGAAAGGCCTCCTTGGCCTGTTGGCCAGAAGGGTGTTCATTCAGGCGTTAAAATCGAGCACAGTTACAATTCTATTTTCAATGGTAATCCGTGTTTCTTTATGTAGAAAATATATACTGCACATCATGGGGCACAAACCTTAAAATGGAGTTATTTTCAATTCCTGCTATCATAAAAGACGTTCAATGACTGCATTTTGAGCCTCGGGTTTTTAGTTCGGCCCCCAGAGAATATGGTCGCTTTGTGCAACACACCCTGGGAGGGCTAACCTTTCCCAGTGCGATGGCTTCTGTCCTCTCCCCCATTAGAAAGGTCAGCCTTCCAGGCTTTCTCTTGTCACTTTTCTCAGTGGTAAATAAAGCGCTTGTCAACCCCCACGACAGTGCTGCTGAAGCCTCTTTGCCGCGGCTTGAGACGATGGAAGCAGCCCTCTGTCTGCTGCCATTTGGAAATCATGTCTAAACATTTTTGTCTAATAATCTCCTCACAAATAGATTCGTCTTGAACTCCAGTTCTTTTCTCCCCTTCTCAAGCCTTTTGCTTGCTGAACGTTGGTCGACTCATCTAAGAGGGAAACGGCAGCCTTCTACTGCCATTGTGTCAAAGCTGGTGGGCACTTCGGGCTTCTGTTATCCTAGGACTAATCAAGACTGAATGAAAAGTCCTGTAACGAATCGTCCCGATGAGCCTGAACCGAGCCAGGAAATACACAGGATGAGTCTGGAGCACCTTGCAGTACCAGATAGTAAGGAAGTCCTCTAACAAACAAAAATGCGAACCCACAATGAGGGGAGCATATTAAAAGAACCCGGGAACCAACTGAAATAGCTCCCAGTGGCCAAAGAAGAAACAATTTGAGCCAAACAAAAGAAATAACATAGTTTTGGACAATAACGTAAAGTATAAATATTCATGATGCCGTGTCGATATAAGTAATTAGTAAGAAAATAATGGGGGAGGGGTGGAATAGACAAATATCCCATATAGAAGAATCAAAAAACTAGGGCAGGCATTGCCCCCGCCCCGCCAGCCGGGAGGTGGGGCATGACCCCTCGCCCTGTAAGCTTCAGCCGCTGGGCTGCACACAGCGACCTCCTTTCAAAGAGCAAAACAGGAAAGGGGGAAGGTACAACTTCACTGTGGAGAAGGCTGCCAAGTGCCACCTCGGCCAGGTGACCGAGGGGAGCCTTGCCAGTGACGGCATGTCTATAGCACAAACTCTTGCTATGATGTGATAAAAATGGCACTTTATTTTGTTTTCCCCCAAATCTCCATAACCCCAGGCTAAGCATGAAAACAGACCATAAAAACCTAAACCGAGGGACAGTCTACGGAGTGGCTGACCAGTACTCTTCCAGACAGTCAAAGCCACCGAAAACGAGGAAAGCCTGAGAAACTGGCATAGTCCGGAGGAGCCTAAGGAGACTTGACAGTCAAATGTCATGTGGCGTTCTGGGTGCGGTAAAAAGACGTTGGACAAAAACTGAGGAAATCTGGCTAAGTGTAGGCTGTAACTGCAGTATCAGTCCTGGTTCCTCAGGAGTGGCAGATGCGCCAGGGTGAGAATAAGAAGTTAGCAATGTGGAGACCTGAGCTGTGCGGTATAGGAGATTCCCCATATGAGCGTTCCAGCTTCTCTCTAAGTCTGAAATGATTCTAAAATAAAAATAAATTTGCCCTGGCTGGGTGATTCAGTTGGTTAGAGTGTCGTCTCATACACCAAAAGGTTGTGAGTTCGATTCCCGGTCAGGGCGTGTGCCTAGGTTGCAGGTCTGATCCCTGGTCGGGAAGTGTATGGGAGGCAACCGATAGATGTTTCTCCCTCGCATCCATGTTTCTCTCTCTCTCTCTCTCTCTCTCTCTCTCTCTCTCTCTCTCTCTTTCTCTCCCCTCCTTTCCTCTCTCTCTCAAATCAATAAGCATATCCTCAGATGAGGATAAAAAAATTTAAAAATTAAAAAATAGAAATAAATTTTAAAATTAAGTAAAAATAAATAAAATTCTGAAAGAGGATAAAATTAAATATTCTATTTATTAAAATATTATTAATGAAAAGACTAAAAGTATCTTTATCACATTCGCCCATATAAAAATAGTTCCTCAATAATTAACTATCATAAAAATCACATTCAAACAAATTTCAAAAAGTCCCGGTAACCCATCCTGTTACACACAGAGACACAGACACACGCTTACACGTCTACACATAAAGGTCCTCATGTTGTCAAAGGAGAGTCCACCCTTACCTCATCGAGCATCCATTTCTTCCCTGCCTGCTGTGAATACTGTGTCTGTGTAATAAGGTCCTAATTTTATGTTAAACTTGCAGTTCAAAAACGCCCCAACTGATGCACACCTCCCATTCAATAAATGCAAAACTCGAGTCTCCCTCCCTTCAAGCTGCCTCTCTCTAATTACACAAACCAGAAACCTGCAGTAATTCTTGACTCCTCCCTTCCACCTACCCCATCAGACAATCTCTTAGCCTTGTAGATTCCAGCATGTAAATACCCTCCAAAGTTATCTACTCTCCTTTATTCTGTTGCCACTTCCCTGACCGAAGCACCGATATTCCATCCACAGCTTTAAATGCTTCCCTGGCCTACAAGCGTGATGTCTGCTGACCCATGACCTACCATAAGGAAGTCATCTAAAGTACCACGCCTACCGAGTTATTCTGCCTAAACCTTTTTCTTCCCTTTGCCATTAAGACAAGGTCTAAATCCCCGTAAGTGCCTTACTAGGCTGTATGTGAGTTGGCTCCTCTCTATCTTTTCATTTCTCACTTCTACTCGACTTGACTTTCCAGCAACATTGACCTTCTCTCTGCCCCTCAAACATGCCGAGCCCCTTCCTACCTCAGGACTTGGCATTTGCTGTTCTTTGTCCCTGACAACTTTCATGAGGGCTGACACAGTCTCTGTGTTTTTTCTACTGCCGTACTTATAATGTTCAATTAGATTTGCTTGACTTTCTTTTTTGCCAAGCTGTGGCTTCCGTGAGGGCAGCGACCTCCAGCCTGTACACTGCTGTGTCTTCCATATTGTCACTGCGACTGAAATAACAGCAGCTGAGTAAGTGTTTGAACACCGAAGAAATGTACAGGATATGTGGCCAAGAACTGTGAATCCTTAAATTATAAATTATTCATATTAATCATAAAGAAATAAAATGCCAGAAAAGAAAATGGTGAAAAAACATAAATTAGAATTTCATATAAGAATATACAAATAACGAAAGAAAATGATCAATTCTAATTTCCATCAAAGATAATGATTTATCACAATGTTATTTTATTAATGATAACATTTAAGACAAGGAATTGAGAACCACTATAAATTCCTTTTTCTCTTTTAGATTTTATATATTTATTTTTAAAGAGGGAAAGGGAGGGAGAAAGAGAGGGAGAGAAACATCAGTGTGTGTTTGCCTTTCATACGCCCCCTACTGGCGACCTGGCCCACAACCTAGGCATGGGCCCTAGACTGGGAATTGAACTGGCGACCCTCTGGTCTGCAGGTTGGCACACAATCCACTGAGCCACACCAACCAGGATGAATTTCTAAATTTATACTTCTGTTTTTCAGGGTTATCTGGTAGTATTTACCAAAAACTTTACTCTTTTCCTGTGTTGTTGACAATGAAATTCTGTCAAACTGTGGTGTATAGCCCAAATCACATTTCTGATCTAAGTGTAGACTAAAGAAGTTCACATCGTCAGCCATAAAATACAGACCACGAAAGAATACTTTTATTGTTGCAATAGGAAAATGGCCTTCGCCATGATTTCCTTTTATGTGAAAAAGTAAGCTATAAGACGGTATACACATAAGTGATAAAAATACATAAATAGATTTATTTGAAGCCGCAAGGACATATAATAACATATGTCTCTGGATAAGGGGACAGTGTAATTTTTTCGTTTTATTTTACTTTGTAAGAAGACGGAACATAAAAATTTAATTAAAAATAATTTGAAAGCAAAATCCTGCGTATATGACCTCTCTTATCAATTCAGCTTTATCAGTAGTTATCATTTTGTCTGAAAGGGTCGTCTATCCAGCGGTAGTCTACCCAGACTCTTCACCCGATTACCCACCCCCAGCCAGACGAAAAGAGCACATATTTAAGTCACGTGATGGGTATTATTTTTCAGGAAACTTATGAAGACGAATTGTTGTATGAAATAAATCTACATAAAAAATCCTTAATACTTCACCTTTTAAAGTCAAGGTAAGTTCTGTTTTGATTCAATAACATAGATTTATTAGTTCATTGTGTCACGGTTTTTGTAAAAATGCCAGCGGAGGTAATTCCTCAAGTCGTTGTTGTCTGTACGTGATCTGCGTGCTCACCCTTCGAACGCGAGCCCACCCCGCTTCAGCGGCCTCACACTGCGGACCTTGTTTCTAACTCCTGGGCTGTGCCCTACGTGGGCACTGGCGCACTCCGGGCCCCACATGCCCTGAGAGGAGAGTTAATGCTCTGTGATTCAGTGGAACAAAAGAAATTCGGAAACCATGGTTTTTAAAGTAACTTCAAAGTTATTTAAAACAGTTATCAAACCAAGTTCTGTTTACACATCAGCAAAGTTGGAAAAATTTTGTAGTGAGCATTCATATACCATTCATATGTACATATACCCATAATCCCATCAGTATAGACATATCCACATACACTCACTAATATTTTATTACGCTTGTTTTAGATCATAATTCCTTGTCTGTTCATTCATCCATCTATCCTCCATTATTTTTATGCATTTCAAATTAGATTGCACACATTAATATACTTTCCCCTAAATAACCAATGTATCATTAGAGTTTAATATTTAACAGGTGTTTTTCTTTTGATGTAAAAATCTTTATCATGAAATGCACAAACCTGAAGAATGCGTTCACTGAATTTTGACAAATGCACATCTGTGTTGCCTAAACTTCTGTAAAAATGAACTACAAAAGTTTTCTTTTATTTGAGATGGTCTTTATTTTTCCTTCCTTCTTGAAGACCACTTTTTATAGATATGAAATGATGGGTGTGACCGAATGCAAGTCCAGCTGCCCGCTGCCACAAAAGACAATGCTGGAGAGGCAGGTGCTGATGTAAAGGAAAGATGGTTATGTGCAGGTGCCGGCCACCTGGAAGATGGGGGACTCATGTGACAAAGCCCATCTCCTGGGAAGATGGGGGACTCACGTCTCAAAGCCCATCTCCACCTCTCACTGAAGGCAGAGGTTTTCTAAGGAGGGGGAGGGGAACAGAACAAAGAGATCAAGGGGCCATGTTGAAAAGTTCTCCACGTGCAGACGAGCACGACCCATTCCAATAAGGCAAGTGACGGGCCGGCGCACATCATCCTGTTTAGTAGTCCTGGCTTCAGGGATGAAGGTCAACAAATCCCCCATAGCTGGGATGCCTGAAGGTCGGAGTCTGTAGCTTCTGAAGCTCATTCGCAGGATTCTTATGCACACATGCTATTTATGCACAAGCTATGTGTTAGTCAGAGTCAGCCCTCACAGAAACAGGTCAAAAGACTGATGAGGTGGGTTCCAATTTCCCTGCTACAATTTTCCACTCCAACACGGGTTGACAGAATTTTTATTTATTTGACAAAAGATGCTGACATTTTCTCCTCTCCTGTGACTTTTATGGTCTCTAATGAGATTTTTTGCATGAATTTTTATTCTTAAGGCAAGTGATTTTTACTAAGATAATATTTTCCCTAGGTTCTTCTCAAGATGCCACCTTGCTAAAACTGCCAGTATCTTTTTTTGTCTCTTCTACAGTCTTTACCAAACCATGAAATCTAGGTAGAAAGCTTTTTCGTGTGAGTGGGATTGATTTTGCTTTTCCGTTTTTAGCCTAACAAGACTTCCTGAGATTTGAAAGCAGCCCGGAGGCTTCTTGCTCACATAATTGTTTTTATCCACTAACTGTTTAAAATGAGTAAATTGCAGTACCTCTCTCCTCTTTTCCAGGGAGTTCCTAGCCTCAAATTACAGTGAAACGCACTACTCAGCGAAAGGAGAGGAAATCACCAGACACCCTCAGATCACGGTATCTCATAGAACCTTCCTATGCCCCTTCCCTGAAACTGTTATTTCCTCATGTGATTTTGCAACCCAATTCTAGAGTTAAGAGCAGCTTCAGAAAGCGTTACATCAGGAATGAATCCTACCTTGAGAACTGACACTACATTGTCCTAGAACAGGAACTATGACCCTCTGAACTCTGAAAAAGATCAGTTGCTGCCTAATGAGCAAATGGATATCTACTGACGTATTTTTCTTTACCAAGCTGACTTCTATGAACCCAAAAGGGCAAAGCAGGACACCAAAGGAGTTTAAGGCACCCTGATGAAATTGTCATCAAGCTCAATGGATAAAACCTAAATAAATGCAACAGTTTTAAGCCCTCCATCTAACTGGCCCTTGGGAAAGCCATGTCGCCTTGCTGCATCTGTCTGATGCACCAGTACTGAGGTTTCCCCTTCATTCTCCTGATAAATCTGTGTTCATTTATCATTGGTATTATTTTAGTGGACCCAGGTTTTATTTTCATAACTTTATTCCCCTTTCCAGAACATGCCCTCTGCAGCCTTCTGACCAAGGAGAACATTATCTCTCTTACCAAAAGTGTAGTGTTAAAACCTACTTTCTCTATTTAAGGCAACTCTTAACTATGAAATCTAAGTTGTCATGCAATCTTTGTAAAATAGAACAGGTTGAAAATTGGAGAACATTCTTTCATGCAGGGGGATGGTTGTTGTTGGTCTGTAAGGGTCTGCGGTCCCTGGAGGACCATGGCAAGTGTCACATGTAGGTGGGAGTTGAACTTGTGGAAATGATGGAGAGAGTTATCACCAGATGGAATCACCATAGGAAGTGCACCAAGTAGAGAGTGATAAAGATACCAACTTGGCTGAAGCAGAGAAACAGGACAGAAAGGCATAAGGGTACCTGGTTGAAGAATGAGACCTAATTTTAACAATCATCGACAACTCAACTGGGGAAACGTTATAATAACACAGGAGGGGCAGTTCGGTTGAAATTTTAGGAAGGGTTAAAGTAGTAATATTACAGAAAGTAATCATGCAATTAAAATTAAAAGATTCTAAAGTAATTTCAAAACTTTCAAATGAAAGCATGCCTTGAATGAAGGCATGGACGAATATAAATGTAATTTGCGAGAATGAAATGCTGATATATTGCTAACATATAATATGCAGATATTTTATTTATATACCAATAAATGTACTGGTATTAATAGGCTCCGCACCTGTTTTAGGATCACTGCTTTTACCAAGGGTCCATCATACACGAACACGACTCTGCCGCCAGTATCAGCGCATGCCGTGGTCTCAGGTAATGCACACTTTCTCTCTTCTCGGAGTTTTCTTATGGATTTTTAAAGAAATTGATTTCTCACCTTTCTTTTTAACTACCTGGGAAGTAGAAAAACTAACGGGGAAAAGCTACGGCATATTTTCAGCATGAGTGTCCACTCGAGCCCACCGTTCATGTTCCCTCTTGACAAAAGAGTGTCTAACGCCAGCCCTAAGCAAAGAAAGGTTTTCATGCACGTGATCCAGGGACTCAGGGCTGGGAGGCAACTGGGAACCTCATGTTATGGAGCAAAGCTCTGAAACCAGAGACTGGCTTCTGAACATCCTCTTTGCTGGTGGTAGCATTTAGTCCAAACCCGGTCTCCTGACTTCTAGTTCTGTAAATGCCCACCACACTGCAACACTTCATAGTGTTTTCAGTCTCTAGCAAGTAAAACATCAGAAGTAAAGCCTACAGAATTTCCCTATGGATTTTTGGCTAGAGTACAAAGGAGGAAGGTGCAGAGAGGTAGGGGGTAGAAAAACAAGAAACTTCTCACAAGGACTTGACTCGAGTAGTTCCTGATATTTTTAAGGATGAGAACCCTTCGATGACAAAATTATCACATAAAAGTACTTGTACTTTAATATATACTCTACATTTAATGCCTGATGGGCATAAAAATTCACAGCATTTTCTAAAGAAATTCGAGACTTGCCAGGGAATCTACAACCCCAGGTGGGAACTGCTACTCTACCTGGTACTTCAAAGTAGAGACTTGGGGTGTCACACTTCCGAAAAACCCAGATGAGCTGACTCTCACAAAAGCTTAGTAATTCAATCAAAGACCACATGTTATGTCCCCTATCTTTATCATTCACAACCCTGGATGCACACTTATGAGACTCTGGCCTTATACTTCTTCCCTTCCTTGTAGGCAGCCTCAATAAAAATGGAATAGAGTAGTTTTGTATAGTAATGTAACAGTAAAAAGTCTTAACTATGCATTGTATTCTCAATTTCCACAGGGGATTCTTCAGGGTTTATGACCAAAGGTACCTAATTGAACCAGTGAAATACTCAGACGAGGGAGAACATTTGGTGTTCAAATATAACTCAAAGGTGCAGTATGCTGCCAATTATTCTTGTATAGAGCTCAATTTCACCAGGACAGCCATTCCGAACAATAATACCAACTCCATGGAAGACTCCCAAATGGAAGTGAGTGCTTTATTTCCAAATTATCTTTTCCTCTCTTCCTTTATGATCTCAAGAGGGAAATCATGGCCTCGATCGATGAAGTATACATACTACCTGAGTTGAACTCTTAATCGTTTGACACCTGAAATGTCAAACACTTGTGCTTGTTATCTATATAGAAAGTTATGGTTCCATACAGTAAATCACAGCTTGTCCCATTGATTTCAAGGAAGGACGATATCTACAAATGTATGCATAGATATACAGCACTAGGGCTTAAATAGCTGGAAAAAATGAAATTTATAATGTCTTGAAACCTATCCTAAATATTGTCTGCTCTTGTCTTTTCTGACATCTTTGTGGAGTTGATGAGCCAGGCTCTCTGCCTTTCATCTGGTCAAATGTTCTGTTAAGGACAACTAAGAGTAATAATAGGTTCAGTTTCTGGTGCGATTACTGAGCAAAGGGAGTCCTCTCTGTGTTTTAGGCTTTTCCCTACAACCAATCTGCACCTCTTTAAATCCCCACTGGATGTCAGTCTTTAGTCTCCGAGAGTGTTCATCTTCTTCTCATATCCATGGTCCAGACAGTGTCTGAAGCACATTAGATGCCGAGTGGCTGTTTTCCAATGGAATGAATCAATCAATCAATGATTACTTAGTCCACAAATATACGGTGACAGAAGTCGATTTAACGTTGGGTTGTGGGCATACAGTGCAATATACAGATCATGCATCATAGAGATGCACACCTGAGACCTGCATGACCCTGTGAACCAATGCCATCCCAATGAATTTAATTTAAAGATAACTTAATCTTTGACCAATATGTCCCTGCTTTATGCTCAGAGAATGTACATGTGCTTCAGTGCATGCCACCAAAAGCTGAAAACTTAGAATTTCTTTGTACTGGAGTTTTATAAAAGATCTATAATTAGCAACTTCTATGCATGTTTGCTTGGAATTGAGACTATTGCAACACAGGTGATTTGGAGAGAGGCGCAGCGGTAAATGGAAAACACCGAGTCCTGGCTATAGTCTGATACTTAGCTTTGTGTTAGTTCTGAGCTATACAGATGTGTGATTTTTTTCTTTTACAAGAGCTCACTTTATAAGCATTTATTTCATAAAGGAAAGAAACCAAAGGTTAAAAACTAGATTTATAATTTTTTATTTATAACTTAATTTATTGGAAAGACTAAACTGAGAAAGAAAGGATAATCAAACATGGAATGTTGTTTCAGTTTTATTACAATCTGATGTACAGGGCCACGTATTTTAATAATATAATAAGTTTTATTTAAATAAGTTCCTACGATTATTAAATAGACATCTACACCTCACCTTGTTGTATCAAATAAAGTTAACATTTCTTATCTTATCAATGTTAACTTAAAATGCCACGATAAGAAATATTAACTAGATTTCGTTAACGTTTTTATAAATTTCCAGAACTCCCATAAGGAAAAGTGTGTTGAGCTGTTCGTTGTTGCTGATGATAACATGGTAAGTTTTCAGAGGAACATTTGCTCTTCATTCATCCTCATTTTATATTTTATAGTAAAACCCTAGCTTTACTAGCGTCGTGGTCCTAACAAAGGAAAAAAATATTTTAATCAGAGTTTCACCCTGGGCTCACAGCTCCGTTTTCAGATTCCCGAAACAGATGTGTGTAAGAGATGAGGCCCTTCGGCGGTACGGCAAGCTACCCCCAGTGATAGAACTACCCTCCCATTACAAACATATGAAAGAGCTGAACCACACAGAAAGAATTAAAACTGTATTCATAGTCTGCAGTTGAGCTTAAAAAAAAAAACAAGGAATCTCCAAGTGCTCAAAATGAGGAAGAAAGTCTTTGTTAAAGTAGTAACTAAAATTCAAAGGCCTGGTGACCCACGATTTATAGAATATAGCGCCTGATGCCCAGAGCCAGAAAGGGCCGGCGCCTCTCTGGAAAGGGAACTAGAAAGGCTCCGTGCGCTAAAGATGCAAAGAGGAGGAGCAGCTCTGTTGGCTGGCAGCGAGGGGCAGTCGGCGTGCCGGGGGAAGCAATACGCCCAGGGGTGTCGTGCGCCGCGCAGTATATTTTTCTTCAGGTGCAAAAACGCCAAGTGAAAGTCTCAACATATAACTGATCAGAAACTTGGTGAAGCGCTAGGGTCCAAGTCAAATATGCTTTCAAAGGGCATTTTTATAATCCTAGATCAAACTAACCACGTGAGGAAGAGTCAACCAACATAACGAAAAGGAAAATAAACTCTCTGAGAACTTTAAATCGTCTGATGATATTTCTGATTATACATACACCTAACATCTTAGTTTTAAAAGATATACAACAAAAAATGACAGATTATAGGGAAATAAGGGTTTTTGGCTGCCATGTAGCAGGAAATTTTAGGTCAGGCAGGAACACATTCAACAAAAATGGAAAAATATTTGAATCGCATAAATAGAGATTTTATTTAATCATTCGATAAAATATCCTGGACCCTCCCCGCCAAATAGACAATGTATATTATTTTCAAGTGCAAATAAAACATTTTCAAAAATTAAACTGATATTTGGCCACAAAGATAGTAAAAGAAATATGAAAGAGTAGATATTATAAAGATTACTTTTTAAAAAAACAGAGCCAAATTGGAAGCTATAACAAAATTTGTTACATGAATCCACTAAAAGATCATTGATTTGGAAACTAAAAGCAAAATATATTTTCAAATATTAACTGACTAAAAATTAAATCTGAAATTATCCTGATTTATCCAAATTTGTTGCAGCAAAAAAAATTTAATATAGATAAAATTTATTAGATGCAGGTGGCAAAGCAGTATTTAGAATGATATTTGAGGACAAACATTTCTATTTTAAAAAAAGAGAGAGATCTGATGAACTAAGTGTCGAACTGGAAAAGTTAGAAAATGAAGCAGAATAAATTTTAAAAATACGGAAAAAAGAAAATAATTTTGACAATGAATAAAATCAATAAAATACATAACCAAAAAGAAACACTTGAGTAGATCAGCAAAACCAAATGGAAAAGATTAATGAAATAGAAGAACTTTGGACAGTATTTATTAAGAAAAAATAGTACAAGTAAAATTAGAAACAAAAGGAAAACATAACTGTAAACATAGTAGAGCTTACACATCATTTAAAAAAAGATACAACCTTGAGCCAATAAATTTACGAGCAGAAGCATGTAGTATAATGTTCCCTGGCAGACTTGAGAAGAAACAGGGAATCCCCACAAAGATTATCGCAAATTTTAAAAATTAAGTAAGCAGCCTACAGTCTACTGACCAATAGAGACAAGGCTCAGATGAGTTTAAAGACAAATTTTGCCAAGATGTGTTATAACAGATAACCCTATCTTTTACAAACTGTTTTGAAGAATAGGAAAGAGGACAGATTCTTCACACGTTTCATAAAGTTAGTATAATCTTCACTTTAGTTACCTACAGCTGATACCAATCTACCTAACACTCGGCGTGCGGCGTCTGTGTAGCTGCCGTAGCCTGGCGCCTGCGCTGACCCGGCTGGCTGGCTGGCCGGTTGGTGGGAAACGGCCTCAGTCAGCTTTGCCATGTGGCGGGGGTTTCTGTTGGCCACCTGTGTCCAGCAGGCCTGCCTGTGCTTGTCATATCACAGCTGGGCATCGAAACACCAAGAGAGGAGCCGGGCTTCGGCGTGCAAGAGCTTCTCAAGCCTCTGCCTGCCTTACTTTTATTACTGTCTCATTCCTCAGCCATGTGATCAAGCCTAGAATTAACGGTAGAGGGAACTCCCTAAGGGTGTGGCTCTCTAGAAGAGTAACTTCCTGGTGGGTGGTTACTGTAACAATCTATGACGACACTGATAATACATCCGGACAATTACGTAAAATCATAAGCCAATTTCACTTACAAACACAACTCAAATATCCTAAAAATATTTGCCAACCCAATCCAGCACATTGTTAAAAAGTCTGCATGACAGTGAAGGTATATAGTAATGCAATTGTTAAAAACCATGTAATCATCTCAAATATATCTATGTTTCAAAATTCATCATAACTCTTAGCAAATAAGAAATGGAAGAACATAAAGAATATTTACCCAAATCCTATCCTGTGTAAATGTTAAACTTAATAAATAAAAGTTGGAAATTTTTTCCTACAAAATTGGGAATCAGGTGCTTGTGTTCAGTGTTAATAAAGTTTTTTTACAAAGTTCAGTAAACATATTTACTGAAATTGCTAGCCAATGTTAAAGAAGAAAATAAGTAAGATCTATGTTAATTAAAAAGAAAGATACACCATTGTTACACATTTAAAATATAGGAAAAACTACAATTAACTTATATTTTTAAAAATGCATTAGTAAGTTCTAAACACTAATCAAAAGATAGGCTTACATTAGCATGTTGGTAAGAACATGTTAACTAACTTTTTAAAAGAATGCTAAGGTAAGCTTGGGTCTTCATAATAACTTATTAATAAAGACTAAGAGTTAGTGTATTTCAGAAAGATAGATTAGGAAGAGCAAAGACTGCTTCGGGAAACCTTCGAGGGCTTTCCACATCTTGAAAGCACCGTGATGAGTCTTAAGCAGCTAAGTGGAGTGAGCATGTGAACATCTAGACCCAGAGTTAGCAAGTTGAAAGGGAAAGCAGAGTACGGATGTCTGACCCAGGGGAACATTAAACATTTAATAAAGGTTTGGAAATAAAAGTGCCAAGACCCCCACCCATCCCTCTCCCTTACCTCCATGGGCTGAAATCAATGACGGAGAAAGTGCCCGATGCCCGTGCTCCCTAAGGCAGCCCCAGAGCCTCTCTCGCCTGTGTCTTTTGGGCCAGCCCTGCCCATTCATCCACAGGGATCCTGGGTGGAACATACTTGTCTTCTGGATTTTAAGGGGAAGGTGGAAAAGAGAAACCTGTGCACAGTAAGACACTAGGAGTGTGTACGATAGTAGAAACCAAGACAGTAAGCACTTTCTTGAAAAAGGAAATGGTCAATATTACATGTGAACAGGATGACCAGGAAGATGAGGAAAATGTGTTCACAACTGATACTTAAGAGGACAGTGGTGGATCTATCAAGAACAGTTTCAATGTAATAGCGACAGTCAAGCAATGAGTAGTGAGTGGAAGAGTGGGTGGGAGATGAATATTGAAGAGATTCCAATTAATGGTATACCTTTGCGATATGTACATATTTAAGATTAACAGGACAGCAATGAAATGGTAACTAGAGGACACTTGCAGGATTCAGGAAAGGCATATGTCTTTGTATTTTTATTAGGTAAGAAGCTGGACCATTTGCATGAGGATACCTTATGTTATGACTAGGTATATTTCATGAGGTCTAAACAGATAATGCCGAGAACAAGGGCTTGACGGCACAAACGGAGAGCCCATTTGTAAGGAGGGAGCGGAAGTCGGAGCTGGTCAGAGCGGGAGAATCGGTGCTGCCTTCCTAGCCTTTTCCCGGAGGGAAGGGCAGGCCACCCTTCCGGGCCCCCTTCCTCACATCTCTGGCTCTAGGGTGACCCGTGGTTAGGTGTTCCTTAGTTTGTGACCACCAAGGACACAGAAGGGCTGGCCGAGTAGCTGATTTCCTGCAATACCGTGGTTACCGTGGACCTTCGATGAGTTCTGTTTCATCAGCATGACAAATATGAACTCTAAAAAACACATTACCTGCTTTGATAAATCATGAAGCTGTAATAAAATGTAGCGTGACAGGGGACCACGTTATACAAAATTTTAAAGCAGTTGCTAAGTTGAAGTGTGCCTTTGGAAAGTGTGGCATCTATTTTATATAAAAATAGATTTCTGCTTAAGTCGCCCTGATTTTTAGCTGACTGAAAGAATGCCAATGAATCTTTTCCTTTAAAATATCTGATAATGGGTGAAATATTTTATCGAGTTTGCATTCAACGCCAATTATTCATAAAGGTTGATCTGGTGTTTCTATTTTCAGTATCGCAGGAATAACAATGCTCACAATAAACTGAGGAACCGAATTTGGGGGATGGTCAACTTCATCAACATGGTAAGAGTTCATACAGTTTAAACCACGCTGAAAATACAGATGAAAAGAAACTTTTAGGATAGATATTGCGGAATTTTTGTGGTAGTTCTGATCAGGCAGCCCAAAGGACAATAATTTATTTACCCAGAAGACTAATCAGAAAAAATTCATTAAAAAATTCACAGCAACAAGTGTACCACAGGTCTGAGTTTTTGCGTTTCTAAGTAAACGGCAGTTAATACCTGAACATTTAAGTGCATTTCAAATATTGGTCACTAATCACAAAAGTTTATACAGCAATGTACAAATATTTGAATACCCACCATGCATAAATAAAATCGACTATTTTAAATTACTGTTCCATGACTTTGCATTGCAAAAAGGTTTTCAAGCTATAGTTTATTTTCCATGTTTTGACAGCGAAATTAAGGAAAATATTTGGTAAAATGTCCTAAAGTGATTAATTTGTCTAAAATAGAATTAACTACAACCTTTCTTAAAAAGCAATACTGTGAATTGTACACTTTTTTTATGATGACTTCTTCTAAGTCACTGAGCTTTGTTACTGGGCCCAAGGGAAGATACTGTGACAAGTAGCCCCACCTAGGTCAGCGGTGGTTCACTCACTAGCTGAGGGACATTCTATCAGTTTTTAGTGCTTGCTATAATGATGACAATTTCCTTTAAACATCTGCATAGAGATGTATGTGAAAACATAAATTTTTATTTTCCTTGTGTCAGTGACTCATTAGTAAGAATGCAGGGGATCCAGTAGTAAGTATATGCTCTTTCATTGGTTCTCACAAATTTTGATATATCTTATTTTCAATTTTCATTCAGTTCAAAGATATTTCTAATATCCCTTATGACTTCCTCTTTGATTCCATGATGTGATGAGTGTGTGTGTGTATAAAAAATCTTAATCTCCAAAAACTTGGAATATTTTGTATATTCCAATGTCCTTTGGTATATAACCTTTATGTTAGAATTCTCCCCACCACACCCATATTTTCCACTAGAGCTTTAATATATTAATAATTGTTATTTAATGTTTCCTGTCAGATAGTTTTAATATTTGGATTATCTCTGAGTCTAGTTTTGTTGACTCATCTCTCCAACAGTGGGTTGTTTTTCCTTGCTTTTGTGTGTGTTGTTTTGTGTTACCGCGGATACTGGGCATTGTGTACAGTGTAGCCCGGGCAGAGGAGATAGTACTTATGCCTGGAAGTGTGAACTTCTTTTCTTTGCCAGGCCATTAACAAATGGGGTTGAATCAACCTTGTCAGCATTACCCTGGCTTGAGGTTTCGCTAGTGCCGTTGTCGCCGGCGGCGCGCCTGGCACTTTGGACCCCTGTAATGCTCAGAGTGGGTCCTGAGCCTTCGGAGAGGCCACTCCTGCTTCAGCCTCAACCTCAGCTTCAGCTCTGACCTCTATCAAGGGCCAGTGCTCACAGAAGACCTTCCTTCACTAGGTATCTCTTCTTCAGGAGTAATCCGTTCTGCTTTTTCACTCAGTAATCCTGGGCTAGTTATGGAGCCCCGGATGCGTCCTGCTACCCTGACTGTCCTTGACCCTCGGAAAGTCCTGCCTATGGCGCTTCGGGTGGGCGATTCTTAATGCCCGTGTTCTTCCTGCTTGGGTAGGAGACCTCGAGCGGTCTGGCCTCAAGACAGCTTCCTCTCTCTTCTCTCAGGGTGGGTGTTTTTCTTTCCCCTTTTTTTCAGCCACAGCGGGTCCTCCCTTGAGCTCTGGGGGTATAAAAGAAAAAGTTTACTGAAGTTCATACAGCAGCCCAAGGCTTTTGTTTCTCAAAAGAGAAGAGTTGAATACGTTTTAAGATATTCCCAAGGCAGCACTTGCTCCCATCCTTCAGGCCCGTACCGCCAAGGGAGCTCATCTCCAGGCTCCCGCTCTGTGCCCCGACGTATTCATGGGGCACCCTGAGGAGGCCCCTGGAGAAGAGCCTGTGCGTGGGCAGGATTCCCTGTGTCCGTGTCTCCCAAAGGGTCCTGCACTCTCTCTCTGCCCACATTTGCCTGTTAGCCAGTCCTTAAAAATATTTGCTGGATTCATATCTGCCCGTTTGGTGCAAAGCACCTCTTTTTCTCATTCTCTGCCACTGGGAGATGCTCTAGTACCATTTCTCTTCGAAGTGTTCTTTTCCCAGATTTCAGGCTACGCATTTGCCTGGTTACCTCAGCCCTCATAGTTTCAACAGAAGATAGGATTTTGTGGATTCCCTGGCTTTTTCTTTGGGTCAGGGTAGAAACAGCACTCTTTCTGACTGTGTACCTCTTACCCAGAAGCAGAATCCCTCCAAATTTCAATCTATGCCTATAGAAATTAAAAACCCTCCCAATGGCTTTTTCTAAAATGCAGGAGCAGTGTGGAGTGGAATGAGTGTATCTCCTAGTCATTTCTGCTTTCTCGAATTTCTTATAACTCTTAATTACCTCTTTCGTTACCTCAACGTTGATCCAAATATAACACTCACTCTCTTTCCTTGGGTTTTCAGACCCAAAGTAAGCATAAATACAAAAGTGTTGCACACAGCTGAGCTTCTATTAAAGATTTTCAGTTTATATTGGAAGGTCATACCACAAGCCATTCGAAGTGGCATTGCCTACAAGCGCGTGACCCTTTCCATTATATCACTTTTCACCGGCCTCAAAGGGGAGGGCTCAGGTCGTCTGAGGGGATTCACAGGGGCAATCTCTGTTCTGGCCCAGACCCAGCTAGCTGCATCTAGCTGGAGGGTCTCCCAGCAGTCACCTCATTGAACAGCCTGTCCGCCACAATAAAACGTGTCTTTATTTTATAGGTTATTTTCCCACTAGAAGAGAACACATTCCTAGGATGACAGATATTGTTTCCATTTGCACTTGCAACCAGTTTTATAAACCTCGAGTCCACCCGTGAATGTAGAGAGTCCATAGAGCCCAGGTTAAAAAAAATCCTGGCTCCCTGGGACCTGACTCATAAAGCTTATTCCACAATAAGATGAGAACCAAAAGGAATGGGTATCACAGGCTCCAGTATAGATTTGAGATGATGATTTAACTGAAGGTCTAACTTCATTTGCATTTAAAAGAAACCTAGTTCTCATGGTTATGAAATGACCTTGTTGTTGGGCTATCATCCTGATACATGGAATTCAATATATTCATATTATGTAGGTTAAAACAAGTGGAAAGTTAGCACAAGGTTATGGTCGTAATGCTATATTAAATGTGTTAATAACCAGTTACATTCTCTGTTAATATTATATGAGCAACCTCCTTGTTTGTTCTTAACTCTGTGTTCATAGTTTATCATTCCTGCTTTCTTTCAACCTAGCTGCTGTGGAATATAAAATTACGATAACACATAGTTCTTTTTCTCAAAATCCTCACAACACACTGTTGCTTAAACTCTGTCTTCTTCTTTCCTGGCATCCGTCAGCTCCACTAGGTGTTTCAAAAGCAGGTGGGAATAGAGGTGAGAAGGTCTATGAGCTACAGCTGTTGCTCCCTGCTTTGAGCTAGCCGAATAAGAGTTCTCAGACAACAAAGTAGTTTCAAAACCAAACGTGGAAAACAAACATGGCGGCTAACAATTGGTTTTCGAAAGCCAGTGTCAGCTTTTCACCTGCCATGGAGCTAACTCTCTGAAAGTAGAGAGATGGGCAACGAACATTCATTCCACTGCGCGCTGCCATTAGTCCACTCGCATTTTCAGTTCAACTGTAATCTCAGAGCTTTACTAAATTATTTATTCTCACACACTCTGAGCCCAGTGCCTCTAATGCTTTGATAGTTCAAGGGGAATTAAACGCTTTTAGTTGGGCTTCTCTGTCGGCTGTGGCAATTCACCCAGTATTCTACGAGATTCACCCCAGACTTGGTTTCAATACAATGGTTAAATTGGAGGCTGCACTTTTCGTTTATGTCCTTTGTGTATTAAAATTACTTTTTTAATGTAAAAGAATATGGTGATGGTGAGGAGCCTTCTGCACCTTCACTTGGTGAAAAATTATTTCTTTTTTGAACAGCTTTATAAAACCTTGGACATTCATGTTACATTGGTTGGCCTTGAAATGTGGACAAACGGAGATAAAATAAAAGTAGATTCCAATATAGACACTACTTTATTGCGTTTTTCGGTGTGGCAACAAAGAATCCTAAAAAAAAGGAAGAATTTCGACCATGCCTTGTTACTCAGGTATGTACCTGATCTATTTCCCTGCATACCTTAGGAGGAATATTAAAAAAGAAAACAAAACAAGTGACCCCCAAACAAAATATTTTAAGGCAATTGATTCTTTTGGATAGTACAGAGAGACAGAATTTTATGTCTAGCTATAGAGAAAATTTCCATATGAACTTTTTAATGACACTTCTTTGTAACAGTGATGAATACTAGCAAGGAAAAAAATTAATATATTTATAGTCCTGGGCAGGGCTGAAAATGTCGTTAGGTAAGTAAAGCACTTTTAGAATTCATTTGCTTTACTTCTCCGTTTTCAGCACTAACTCCCTTCAGCCTTCCACCCCCATA